>VUQK01042534.1:0-35006 GCA_015106715.1 Bujurquina vittata
CCACACCTCCTTTCACACCTTGGCATACATGAACAACAGTGGGTCAAATACCTGAATCTCTCCACCGTTTGAGAACTGAAGAAGCCTTTTGGATGAGAAGTGAAACGAAGAAGTCCAGTCGTCCTTTTTCAAGCTCCAGAGGCTATTATGGCCTGGATGACTGAGAACCTACACAGACATCTTGCTGTGTCTGCAGTGTTGTTATGTAGTTCCCAAAAAGAAAAGAAGCATTTTTTTTCTTTTTAGAAAAAAAGTAGAATAATAGACATCATGTCTGTGTTTGCCTGCCTCAGTAACTCATTTTATTAAACAACTGCAGTTAAGTGAGTGATAATTGTGATTGTAATTAATATGTGATTCATACTTTGTAACAGCTCACTGAAATGATTAGTTTTTATTTAATAAACTGATATCTATAAAAACAAAATGATTTTCTTTCATTCAAAAGCTCAACAAGATTCACTGTAATTCAGCTCATGAATCCTTATAAATCATGAGGCTCAGGTGAGAATAGCTGAGTAAAAGACTAAGAGTGAGTGCAGCTTCACATGCAGGGATCAGACAGGGCACAAGGTCCAAAATCCAAGTGTTTATAAACATAGTAAAGCTTGGTCATGCACGAACATGCAGATAGGGAGCAGGCAAAGGGGCAGATCCAAAAACAAGCAATGCACAAAGACTAGCAAGGCATAAAAAGCAGGGGCAGAGATCACACTCTCGACACATACACAACGGGAATGAGAAAATGCTCCACTGCTTTGAGGGCAACGACAGGCTGAAAAAAAGGCAATGCAAAAGTAATAACAGGAGGAACTAACAACACAAAATACATGAAAAAAAATAAGAGATCAATTATTGTGCACACAAATCTTCACAATCATCAGTATGTTCCCTGAAAATTGACATCATACATTGAAGGTTAATCTATGATTTTCAAATGCAGACTGCTGCTTATTCTTATTTTCTTAAGAAAAAAACCCCATTAAATATGTAGAATAAGTTCAGGAGTTCAACATTTTTTCAAAGGAACACCTGAGTTCACAATGCAGCCACAAATCAGATGGTGGAGCAGGGCTGCCGTTTCAGTCCCCGCACTTTTCATTTGCTGAAGTGTCCTTGGGAAAGTTACCCCAAGGTACTCCTGTCAGCAAAAAGCATCATGGCATTGTTGTGTTAGCTGTGGCTGTGGGTGGACGTGGAACATAATCTAAAGTGCTTTGCTTCGTAGGGCTGCAAAGGTCGAAAAGGCGTCGTGTAAGTGTAGGCCATTTATATGCAGCTCTTGTCCTGATGCTTTTCAGCCAAGCACACCTAATCCTAGTAGTAGAATTAATCTTATCGTCTGTTAAAAAAAATAAATAAATCCTGCTCTAGATGATTTTCTGCATGCCAGTATAGAAACCCAAGGAGACGTCAGAACCTCTGGGTTTGACGTTAGCTAGTATCTAAAAGAACAGGCCTTGGAAACAGCATTGATGTTACGTTGTTCCATTCATATTTTTTTAGATAAGCATGGCATTTAAATTTTTTCTTTTTTTTTAAGCGTAAAGTTGTGGTTTATTCACTGGGCTGCGGGCTAAACTGAAAGAAGGGCTGAATAATGTTACAAGTGATGGAAAAGACAGTAGAGACAAAAGAACTGCAGCTTTTTGGCACTTGGCACTGAAACTAAGTTAAGGCAGCTGCCAGAGTGGCTGCAGCTTCCTGTGCTCATTTTGTTTGTTTGTTTTGTTTTGCTTTGCTTTTTTCTCTGCACACAAATTAACAGCTGCTTAACTCTGCAGAAAATAAGAAAAATATTTCTAATAACAGTTGTTCTTGATGCATATTCATCTCATAAATAAAGATAAAAACAAAGAACAAACATTCTGAGAAGTTGTTCCAGGTGTGACCTCATGCCCTCTAACCTTTTCAATACTTTACATAAAACCTTTCAACTACACACTTGACATATATTTATTATATCCGATTTAAAAACAAACAGAAAAAAAAGCAAGAGGGGACTGTTTTAAAACTTTATCACTTGAGACACCTCACTCTGGAGTATCAAAACCTCAGCCATGTGCACTGTCTTCCTGCACTGAACAGCATTGCAGAGTGTGTCTTCAAGGCTGGGAGACTATCGAGGTGTAAAATACTCAAATCTGCAGTCTAAAATCCCCCAGGACAGAGCATTTAGAAGCGAGTGAAGAGCCAGACCAAGACCTAAGTAGACTTTCTGGTCATGCTGTTGCTATGGTGTTGCTGTGCTATAATTAGCACCAGGAAATGTTCATTAGTCTACAGGCATACATTTAAAATGATCTGAAGCAGCATTTATATACAGCAGCTATTGGGGCATTAATAAAATTGTCATCTGACCACACTGATGAGTTTTTGAATTTAAATAAAACCATTAACCTTCACAGCGTTCAGTCACAGTCTGGGGTTTCTGACGCACACATTTGACATCTCTCAGCTGACTGCAGGTTTTCTGTTTGCTGAATACTTATTTCCAACAGATTGTATACTACATGACAGGAAATTACTTTCAAAGACACAAATAATGACTGTTTAAAATGATAATATTTGACTTCTTTATCTTTCATTTTTTTTTGCTTTCATAATGCGGACAAGCTGTCAACACTAAAGGGTTTGGCTTCATTTCAACCATTCTGAGTTGGCATCTCATTTTCAATAATGTGAATAAAGAGAGATTAAATGTAAAAAAAACATATATATATATATATATATGATGAAAGACCTTGTTTGATATTAATGAAGAAATATATTTCTGTTTGAATTATATGAATTTTTTGTTTGTTTCATTTCATACCAGTACTTCTGTTCCATTTCCAAACTGTGAATCTCTCCCATGACTGTGCAAAAGTACTGTCCACCGTGCGCTTCATTAACAGTGCATGTCTTTCTCATGTCTTCATGTTCATCCATGGAATTGTTTCCAAGTTTGTTGTTATTTTGACAGAATGTCATTGAGTTTTTGAATGAAGGTCCATGTGTGTTAAAACACCAAGACACTATATATCTACTGTAGCCCAGATGGAACTGTAACGCTTTTATGAGTTGTCCCCAGAAACACAGGGCAAAATTTGGCCCGATGTCACTTTAGACATCGGGCAGAAGGAATGTTTTACTTTTTTTTCTGTTTGATTTTTTTTCTTTTATTTATGTTAGGTATCAATTTGGAGTCATGGAATAAAGTGTTTAGAGGAGGACCCAAAGGACATGAAGGCAGGCAATGTAAAACAAAAACAAGTTGTTTACTGGCTGTTAGTGAAATCCAAAAACTAAGCAAAGTCCCCAAAATAAGAATCCAACAAATCAAAGGAATCTGAGAAAAACACAGGAAGCAAATGGACAGCACAGTGGGAAGTACAGAGACTATTTACAGACACTGAACTGATTAGGGAAGTGGAGGCATGTGACACAGGTGAAAGAGATTACATGGGTAAAAACAATCGGGAAGCAAAACTACCACAAGGCAGGAATAAACTAGATAAATAACTAGAAAATTAACAGAACTCAAACACTAGTATAAAACTAAACTTAATCAAACTCAATTTAAAATAACAATGGAAAAACAAACCAAAACACAGGATCGCTAAAGCTGGTGTGTCAAAGGGAGAGAGGTGTGTTTTTTTTATTACTGCACTGTGAGAACAGGCTGCTTCACTGAGGGGACTGTCTGTAGTGGAGGAACAACAGAGGGTAGAAAATAATAACATATTTTTACAAATGAGACATCCTTGATGAAGCATGAATTAATAATGTATTGTTGTTTCACTTCTTAAATCAAAATACACCAAAATGGTGTGCTGCTCATTTTAAATGTACACCCTGCATCCTTCACAGATAATGAACATGTTTACTTTCTGAACAAACCAGGAAGTACGACAATGATTTGAAGGGTTTGTTAAACACTTGTAAGCTTTAATGCAAGCATGCTAAACCATGTTTCACCTGTAACACGTGCATTCCTGGGACAAGATAAAGGATTATAGGTTGATGAACGTGGCCCAAACGCAGCTGTTAAATAACCGAAAAATTCTAAGTGCAGTTTCATATAGGAGAGTTAAGATCCCAGAAAGCTGATATGTGTGTCATCAGTTTGATTTCTGTGATTTTTGCAACCATGTATGCACAGTATGTGACTCATGATTGTCTCACCATGCCGTCCAGCTGCAGATTCAGCACCATGTCGCTACCTTCTGTAATCTGCAGCCTCTGGGGACCGTGCATGAATAAACTGATGGACAGAGTAAATACAGTTGATGCCAAACACTGAAATTTTTTTTAACAAAGACATCCGTTCATTTTCTTCCACTTATCCAGTTCAGGGTCATGGGGTGAGCTGGGGACTATTCCAGCTGTGACAGGGCGAAAGGCAGGGTACACGCTGGACAGGTCTCCAGTCTATGCGCTAACACAAAGATACAGACAACCATTTACACTCATACCCACAGCCCATGTAGAATCTCCAATTAACAAGCATTAATCTAACAAGCATTGTTTGGACTGTGGCACGAAGTCAGGGTACCCCGAGGGAACCCATGCATGGACAGGGAGCGCATGCAAACTACAGATAGAGGGGCCTGAGCCAGCTGCTGGCTTCAAGCCCAGGACCTTCTTGCTTTTAGGTGAAGGTGCTAACCACTGCACCACCATGCCGTGAAAAAAAAAAGACCAATTTTGTATTTTTATTTTTTTTTTGTGACAGCCACAGGACTGGCCTCTGGTTGCCTTTTCTTGTTGGCTGCATCTTTCTGTTTGTTCCAGGAAATTGTTGGGAAGAGTTGACTTGGCTAGAGATGTGGCACACCTGTGCATGCTGGGCTCAGAGGCTATAAATCAGACCTATCAGATCCTCTTAGCTACTTCTCACTCAGTCATACACTGCATACACACTGACTTGGTTACAGTCACAGATTCACAATTGAATAAAGAATGGGGCCTCACTTCTTTGTCACACCCATTTAAGCTCAGTTGTGACGTCATTTACCCAGTTTTAGTGCACTTCTCTTCCGCCTGGCATCCCAACCTGCTGACAGTGATTTGCACTCCTTTTTAAGCATGACACAAACATTGTTTAAACTTCTCCTCCTCACTCATATTTCCAAATCATGTTTCCAAATGACAGATCCACAAGAATAAAGTCAAAGAAATGTAATCAATTTAAAATTTATTCCAACAATTAAATGGAAAACACAAGCAATTTTTTGGAATGTGTTTGGAGGGGATTGTAAGAATATAAAATGGGCAACAGTCAAACACATACACATACACATACACATACACACACATACAAACACAAACACACAAAACTTGTCTTTTTTGATCTGAACAGCAAATATAGCTAATCCATAACACAATGAAAGCTACCAATAACATCTCACACCAGGTAATTAAATCAAAGGAGTGATGTTGGAGGTTTCGTTCGCACAGTCTCTACACCAGTTTTTCATACTTTAGAGCTATAGACTGTTTTTCAGTGAACTTGCCAAAGCTTGACTTTGCATTCAGTCCTTCCTTCGCCTCTTTGATCTTCACCTATTTTTTTTGATTGCCTAGTTTTCAAAATGGAAATTGTCATTATGTTTGAGCAGTGAAGGGATGAAGAAGCATTACATTGTTTGTGAGTTTTGGCAGTTCTTTCTATGTTCGAATCCATTTTTAGCAACACCATAATCAGATAATCATACTAACCTCTCCAGGGTTGATTGCCTTCCCACTCATCAGTGGTCATTGACCTTCAAGTAGCAAACAGAGTAAATATGTTGATTTTCATTGAAGGGTACAATTCCATCCTGAAATATATGAAATGAAAAATATTATATTGCTAATTGAATAAGTGCTGTAAAGACACCTGGGCTTGTACTGGCTGTGGCACAGTGATACTATACTTTTTTGTTCTTTTTTTTCTCTTAGTTTTCTTGGTTTCACTTTTAGTTTATTTCAGTTTTTTGGTTTCTACTCTCATGAGGCACAAAAGCCCCACAGCATACATTAAGAAAACCAAATAAGCAATCAGAATCAGGTCAGCTCAGTGTGAAAACAGCCAGATATAATGGTGAAATACTTTATTCCCCAACATTTACTGAGTGAAAATTAGGTTTGTGGTCTCTGAGACACCTTCTGATATAGACAAAAACTCCAGGATGATTACATTTATCTTGAATCAGTGCAATTAAAAAAAATGTAGGTTGAACAATTAAACCAAATCAGCAGTGTTTGTGGTATCACACTTTGTGCACAATACATAGAAGATTAAACAAATATAATGCCCCTCGTTTTGTATTCAAATAATTTTCAGAGTCCAGAAATTCCAAGGTGTGATACATTAATCTTTAAAACAGCTATAACAGGAATAATACATGGATATTATACAGGGACATTTTAGCAACCAGCAGTATAAAAGTCCCTTATGTCAGATTTATCATGAAATAATGATTTCATAAATATCCAAGATGATTTAATAAAAACTGATGAGCTTCCTTTTTCCTTTTGCAAAAAGAAAAGAATATACAAAAAGCAGCATGGACAAAGGCGCCTGATGCAGAGCCACAGCATTAATGAGTCAGACGTCAGGCATACTTTTATATATCCATGACTAATCTTTCTCTGCTCGGTAAATTCGTAACAAGTATTTTCTTGAGCATTTAGAGTTTTATTTTTTATTTTTGCACATTTTTAAAAACACAAAATAACTGACGTGTTTTCGCACAAAGGTACATCGTCAGAATTTTCTTTCTACTTTTAGGTGTATTTATCAGCGCAACGTATCATTGAGACCTTGAGAGAATAAAAATTTCCTGCTGGAGCCCAAGGACAAATCCAAACACATCTCTTACTGGTGTATTGTCAAATACAGGTGTATGTCTGGCCAGCTAAGATCTCTTTGTTGTTTAAAAAACAAATTACATCACACAAAAACAAACAAAAAAAACTACATGGAAAATAGAAACATCTTTTTTTTTTTGTTTTTTTTTTGAAAGCTCAGTGCTGGTTTGGTTTCAGTCAAATGAAAACACTGAGCCTACCCTCACTTTTTTGCCGCAGGGTGCCAAGTATTGACTAAGAGGCAGCTTATTTCCTCACTTGGGCATTAATTTTATTACATTCTCCTGAAGTCACTGAAGCAGCAGACTACTGATGATATATCACAAACCAGCTCTATCTGCTTAACTCAGTGGTTCTCAAACTTTTTCCATCATGCCCCACTTCACCGGATGAAATCTTTTCACAGTCCACACAAAGTGTGCCCCTCTTGGTGGCGGTGATGGTGGAGAGTTTCGCTAGTCATTGCGCTAACATACCTGCTAGCGTTTCCTTCACTGTAAACCCAGATTTTGATTGGACTTAAAAATATTGAGTTCATATTACTTAAAATTGCCTAATATGTGAACAATATTTGTTAATTCCGAGTAAGCTGAGCTGCTTCATGTCCTTTTTTATTGTAATTGTGCTTTTGATGTTGGTTGTGTAATGGTGTGCTGTTTTCTTCAATCAGTGATGAATAGTAAGATGTTCTGGCATAAGCTAAGTTGATTATCAGTTTGTCAGCTTTTAATACATGACAGCCTCTGTTAAACAAATAATTCAAGTGTAAAACTGTGAGTGTGAGCTGTTTGACCTTGACTGATGCTGTCTATGCAGAACTAATAGTTATGAATAATTAATTTCCACCATGTGCAAAACCCTGAGTACGTTACCCTGAGTACGGAGTAAGTTCTTCTCTCTGTGGGAGAGTTACACTCACTAGACATGCATGGGATCTTAATAAGTGATGTTGTGGCCAGAGTTGTAAGAGCAAGTGTCGTTTGGACTTGTTTGGAGAAAAACACAAAAGCATCCTCCATGCTACAGGCTATGAAACAGTCTACTGTCCGTGCCAGGATCCAGTGCCAGCGAGGCCTGCAGGTGTGTTAGCAGAGCAGAACCTTCCATCCCGTCCCTAGCAGGACTCCATTACTGCTGAATACTCCCTCTTCCAAATCTATTCTCTCCTGGTATAACGGCCCTTCAGGGAGGCTACAACAACCACCAGCATGAAAAAAAACTGAAGTGCATTAAATTAATGTAAGAGGGCCCATCTGGAGGAGGTGACACTCCTGCTGGCCCCTCTCTGCCCTCACACTCAAAGACACTGCCCTGCTCCATTTAGACTGCAGATGTTGCTGTTGAGGCATTTTGATCAGAACTTCAATCATGGATACCTTTGGTATAATGCAATCAAATCATATGTTTTTATCAACAGGCTGCTAGTAACAAAGCGCCTAAAAATACAATTTAAAATGGGTTATTTGCTAAGTCTATGTGTAGACACAACACTGGTTCATCCTTTGAGTTAGATGCCCGGTTATGCTTGAATGATTCACAGGTCAGTTTTAAGTGACTTAAAACTACAACAGCAACAACAACAACAGCAAAAACTCTGAAAATGGTTTAGGGGCAAGGACTGGACTGAAAATAAGTAAAAAAGCAGTCATTGTCCAAAGGAAAAAAAAAAAACTCTGAAAGACCTCCAGAAGCCTGAAGAACTGAAGACCTCTTGACCACTTTTAAAATTAGAAGAAAGGCTCCTTGAAAGTGAGAAATACAGAAATAAGATGTGGGTTAAGACTTTTGCACAGAACTGTTTTAATTCATATAGAAATGTTAATAATATAATGTATAACGAGGGTGGAACAGTCATGCAATGGTGAGCACTGTCACCACACAGCAAGATGGTTCCTGCTTCAAGCCAGGACCTTTTTATGTGGAGTGTGAATGTTCCCCCTGTGTCTGCACCGGAGGTATCCTGCTATGCAAAACATGCGGACTCACTAAATGTAACAAAAAGATTACAGCAGACACCAGACGATATTGAAGTGGTTTAGTATAACAATGTAAAGAGTAGAGGACAGTGCTGTGCAATAAAGTAGGTTAGTGTTTGTTAAGAGTTGTGACAGTGCAGGTTTAAATAAACTGAACATGAAAGAACATATTCTCTGTTATGTGTTGCAATGCACAAAGTTACTGCAGGTCTTGTTTAGTGACTTCCTCTCCACCACAACTTCAGCTCTGTCCCAGCTGCAGCAACAAACAATAACTGAATGAAATGTAATTTCTCTTCTTCTTTTTCATGGAATTCATATTTGGGGTTATTGGCAAATTATTCAGTTATTTTCTGGACATATTTTCTGAAGTTATTGTGGCATTTAATTGTATTTAAATTCAGTTTCATGTATATAGCGTTAATTCGCAACAATAGTCTCCTCGAGGTGGTTAATATCGTACAGTAAAGATCCTACACTGTTAGAGAGGAAATCCCAACAATCAGATGACCCTTTGTGAGCACACACTTGGCAACAGTATAGGAAAGAAAAACTCCACTATAACAGGAAGAAACCTCTGGCAGAACCAAACTCTTATAGGATTTACAATCCTGTAAGATGACCAAGTTATCCTATAGTGACCTTCCTGCGCAAATATTATTTTTACTTTTCTAAGTTTTGTATTTCTTTATTGTTACTTACTGCAATAAATTCAGAATCTGCTGTCTTTATTTCCAATTAAATATTTTCATCTTTGTGGTGTTTCCGATTTAACTGATTTTTTTTATCTTTAATATCATTCTTATCTTGTCTTTCTTAAAGACAGTCAGCTTCTGTGGGACTGGCACAACAACAGCACAGAGGTTTGAAGAGTTTGGGGAAGAAGCCTTTTGCTGCCTTCAGGCGGAGCTGAAACCATAGCAGGGACAGATTCCCAGGGGGGTGTCACTCTTCAGGTTAGCTGTAGCTACACTCTCCCTGGCCTGAACTTCACAAAAAACTTAGGTGGCCATAAGAACTCATTGGTTGAGCAGCAGGTGTGCGATGGGTCCGCCCTTTGAAGCTCTGCCCCTGACATATCTGATAAAAAAAAAAAATCTATCCTGAGAAGGTGAGACTCCTGCTGATCCTCTCTCTCGGCTCTACTATACTCACACAGGCTGTGAGCAGGATATCATTAGAAACATGTTTTATTTTCAGGAACAGACAAAAAAACTAACTTTCGTGAATGTAATGATTGAAAATCATGAAGGCTAAGAAACTGTAAATAATTCAGATTTAAGTCCTGTCCCATCCGCATGGCAGCCTTCATTTCCCTTGCACTCTTCACTTCCATCATTCTGCATTACGTCTTTGTGAGCACTATCTGCTACAGAGACTGACCCTCTACCAGAATGTTGCATACAGGACTGATTTGAGCAAAATGTAAAGAGTAAATGGCCCAGCTCTTATATAGCATTTTTAACTCTGTCTGAGCACTCATACAGCATGTTTACATTCACACAAGCACTTCCATGTGTAAGTAAGCTAAGCGCTTATTGTCTAACATTCACACACATTCATACGCTGACACTTGCGTCAGAGAGCAACTTGGGGTTCAGTATCTTGCCCAAGGATACTTTGGCATGCAGCCCAGAGGAGCCAGGAATCAAACCCCTGACCTTCCGATCAGGAAGTGACCTGCGCCGCCTCCTGAGCTACAGCCACCCCTTTGTCCTTGAGATACTGATGTACAGCTGAGTCTTGTCCTGTCGAGGTGGCTCATCTGTGTTGTGCCATTCGTTTCTGAAGAGGTTGCTTAGTTTCTCCACTGTGGAGGTCTGAGCACGCTTCACTGCTTATATTGTGTTTGGGAGTTTTGTCCTTGGGATGGACCAGTTTTTGTCTTAGAGTGTGACAAGGTTTGATGTGTGCTGGGATGTCGTGCTTGGAGAAAATTCTTATGAGTTTCTCTGACAAGCCTGCCATATAAGGGATGATAATGTTCTTCTGCTTGTCATTTTTATTCTCTCTAGTCTGTGTCTGACCTTCTTTTCTGGCTGATTTGATGAAAGCCAAGTTGGGATAACGGCATATTTTAAGGGCTTTCTTTACATGTGTGTGTCTTAAGGCAAGACCCCACTAGCAACTACAAAAACAAAGTCGCCTGTGGCCTACAACAACTTGCAAAAGGAAAAAAGGAAAAGCCATTGGCTGCCTTACTTACTACTGTCTTTACGCTGGAGAACCTACTCCATGCATTTATGGACTTCCAAAGATCCACAAAGAAGATCTCCCAGACCCATCATCAACAATATCTCCGCTTGTAGGCAACACATCCCATCACCTTTAAAACGCCACAGACTTTACCAACAAGGTCCATAAGCACTGAATCCAGATGAAACCATTGGGCAGATAACTAAAACAGGAAAAACTATTTTTAAATGGATTATTTTACAAGACTAAACTATGAGAACTTGCAAGTGGGAGAGCCACAAGTGAGTGTCAGTTCACAGAGAGGGAGAAGATTTCTGTCAGATAGGAGAAGTAGGTTAATCCTTGTTGCTAGTGCAACACAGAAATTTAGACAGAATTGGACTATTCCTTGGACTTCCCAACTCTACC
The DNA here is from genome assembly GCA_015106715.1 of Bujurquina vittata. Classification (NCBI taxonomy): domain Eukaryota; kingdom Metazoa; phylum Chordata; class Actinopteri; order Cichliformes; family Cichlidae; genus Bujurquina; species Bujurquina vittata. The sequence goes on from VUQK01042534.1 coordinate 11,418, forward strand.
TAAAAGCAAAGGAGAGCGAGAGAGCGAGAGAGAGAGAGAGAGAGAGAGAGAGAGATAAGTGGGATCACTGGTGACCTTTAAAATAAAACCCTAAAGACAGTCGTAGGAGCTTAAGAACTAGTCCAGCTGCTTATTTAGACAAAGCTGAGTCAAATTCAACTTGCAATTTATCATTTCTTTCTCTCTCAAAGCAGCACATCCCAAAGGGTAGGCTTTGGCCTTTATATTATGCCAATTTGGTACCAAGGGGTCCAAACTGTGCCAAGGAAATATCCCCCACACCAGTACACGACCATGACGAGCCTGAACCTTTTATCCAAGGCAGGATGGATCAACATTTTCATGCTGTTAACACCAAATCCTGACCCTACCATCTGAACGGTGTCTGAACCAGGAAACATTTTTCCAGTCTTCGGTTGTCCAGTTTTGGTGAGCCTGTGCGAACTGTACCCTCAGTTTCCTGTTCTTAGCTGATAGGAGTAGCATCTGGTGTGGTCTTCTGCTGCTGTAGCCCATCTGCTTAAAAGTTTGAGATGCTCTTCTGCATACCTCGGTTGCAACAAGTGATTATCTGAGTTCTGGCAATTTGCCTCTGACCTCTGGCATCAACAAACCATTTTTGTCCAGAGAACTTTCACTCACTGGATATTTACTCTTTTTTGGACAGTTCTCTGTAAACCTTAGAGATGCTTGCATGGGAAAATTCCAGTAGATCAGCAGTTTATAAGATACTCAGACCAGCCATTCTAGCAGCAATAACCATGCTGCTTTCAAAGTCACTTGAATCCCCTTTCTTCCTCATTCTGATTCTCGCTTTGAACTTCAGCGGGTCTATGTCAGATTTTGACCTTGTCTACATGTTTAAACGCATTGAGTTGCTGCCAAGTGATTGGCTGATTACTTGCATAAATGAACAATTAAACAGATGTACTTAATTAAGTACACAAGGAAGCTACAGAAGTCATTTAAGCTTCCAACGTTGCACTTCTTTTGTTTTGTATTTTTGGTTTGTTTGGTTTTACAGCTCAGACATTTTTAAAGACTCGCTGTGTATGCAGAAACCCCATCATTGCACATATCATAAAGCCAACACCCATTTGGTCCATTTTCAGCTCATTTGAGTTAGACTTGCAGGTAGAAGTGAACACTGAAATTGCTGCTGAATTGTGGAAAATAGTGTTGGAAAATATCAGTATCTTAATTCAATTCAAAATCATCCGCCCACCCACTAGATTACATGAAATATTCAAAGGTACATTACTCGCGTTCAACAGAGCAAGGGACCATATATCTCAAGTTCTTCAAGTGTAACACGTTACAGGCTTTCTGGGGTCAATTCTGTGTTTTTTCCCTTTTCCTTTTCCCAAATACTTCACTATTTGGGAAGGATTTTGGGAGGTTCAGGCCATCTCCCTTTTCCACACAAGTAGAAAGAAAAATTCTAAAATCCTGAAAATTTGAGTTTGATATTGTTTGATGTTTCATAGGTTGATGAAAGAATTAGGAAAAGTACTACAACTAGACAAAATCAGACACACTATTTTACCTAAAAAGCGTTTGTTTGTTTTTTTAGCTATTCTGGTAACCAAGTACTAGTCTGAACAGTTCACATGAGGCTGTAGCTCAGGAGGTAGAGCAGGTCACCTAATAATCTCCTGTATGTGACATTGCTGCTTGGTTTGTTCTGTACATTATTGTTGCTGTTGTTGTTGTACTTTAAATAACTATAAATAGATGTTGTTAATAAAAGATTAATGATCGCTATGCTTGATTTCCCCATGAACTGCATATAACAAATGGATGCAGATAAAGTAAGATCAGCTGTTGAACTGTGAATTATCATTTTGAAGCCTCAGGTTTTGAATTGAAAAAGTCATCTAGTTTTTTTTTTTTAAACCAGACATGATGTTATTTAGATGAGAAGGAAGCAAAAACCAGCCTTTAAATAAAATATACTTAATGAAAAAGTCAAAATCCCAACTAAACATCTCCTGCTGGGTTTTGTATCACTTAGCAGTAAAAATGTCATTGAGGCTGATCTGCCAGAATTAATGACCTTGTCATCCACACTCCAGCATGGCATTTGTGCCGCAAGTCACTAATGAGTATTTCACTGTGAATGCCACTTGTCACATTGTCAGTTTCCACAGGTTCAACTAGAATACAAAGTTTTATATGTATCTGCAGGGACTGTCAAGGAACCTTCCGAAGTTAATCACCTTAACCACGATAAAGTCACACTAGAGATCAGCTGATGATGAACGATAAAAAAGGTGAACTAGCTTGACTTGTTTTAATCTTTAAATGGCTTATGAACAATTTTGCTGTGTTGGCAGTGATCACAGAAGAAGAGATTAGCTTATCATAGTTACGGGAATGTCAAATCTGACTAAATACCCAATTAGACAAAGAGAGACAGTGGTTGGAGCCAAATCTCGTTCAATGCTGCCATTAAATGTTATTTTATGTGCATATTATCTCATTAAAAAGATTCTTGAATTGTCAGAGAAAATGGGCTTATCCCCACAAGGAGTGCCATTATTGTACAGCCTGATTCCAACTCTCATTAGAAGGGAGTTGATGTTTTTCCAGTAAATATAAAATTTGAAATTTTCTGTGTAAATACAACCTTTTTAGATTTTATCTTTCGCCAGAAACCTTGAAGTGGCCACAGATGTGTGACATCTGAGACAAGGCTGCCCTCGATTATCACAGTATAACACAAAGTTTGGTAAACTTCAGGGATATCAATCTTTTCAGTTAAGAATTATAAGCCACTGTGAATCTACCATCTGCTTTGGTGCAAATGAAAGTGAAAACAGGTGCACTGGAGAGGAAACAACCAAACAAAACCCAAAATGGGAATCGTTTTGTAGGACGTGATCATAAACCATTATTCTCCACCTATCCATCCTGACTGATTTTTCTCTAGTTTTGCTTCTTGCTGGTGTCATTATCACTGCTATTAGCATGAGATAGTCCCTGCAGCCCATTCAGGTTGCATGGGTGGTCCTGCTCCTCCAGGATAATACATGCAGTCACAAGAAGCTTTGCTGTGTACCAGCACAGTCTGAAGATTCTGGAGGAGATAGTACCAGGAGATGGGCAGTTACACGAGGAGAACTGCACAGTGCCATAGATGGGTGTCGAACCAGCAGCAGGAGCAGTATTTGCCTCTTTGTGTGAGGAGGAACAGGAGGAGTGTGTCAGAGCCCTACAAAAAGACCTCCAGTAGGGTACTCACGTACATGTTTCCAACCAAATTGTCAGAATCAGACTCCAGAAAGGTGGCATGAGGTCCAGATGCCCTTTAGCAGGACCCCTGCTCACATCCCAGCACCATGCAGCTTGAGTGGCATTTTCCAGAGAACAACAGAACTGGCAGGTCCCCCACTGGCGCTCCATTCTCTTCACAAATGAGACCAAGTTCACACTGTGGCGGTCTGAAGAAGCCATGGCAAATGTTGGATGATGTTGCTGTCTTCAACATCACCCAACATGACCGGCGGTTAGGCAGTGGTTTATTGATGGCCTGGGTAGTCATATCCTTGTTCAATGCTGTTCAGAATGGACTGCAGGTACCATGTCATTCTAGCTGTAGTGGCAAGGACCCTAACAATAAAATCAAACTGTAGAAAAATAAGTCAGGCAGGTTAAGGGGAAAGCAATGGTCTGTAGTCTGTGACCACCTCCTGCAAAACCCTTTTTTAGGGTTATCCTGCTGTTTCATCTCCAGTGCATCTGTTGCTACTTCCATTTGCACCAAAGCTGCACTTTCCTATAACGAGACAGACTTTGTGTTATACTGTGATTATTGAGTGTATTTTAAATAACCTGTAAAAATACTTCTCTTGCAATCAAATTGCATTCGTAAAATTAAAGAGAAGCTGATGAGTAGAAATGAAAATAATAAAGTGTGAAATGTGCTTAGTTATTGTGCTGGAGCATTTAGTGATACTTTTGCAGATGTGATTTTGAGGATGTCCAATTGTCCAGTTGTCAAGTAGTTGTCAAGAAGTCTGAAGCATGACAACAGCTGGATTTTTATTAATTGATTGTTTGTTTGCTTGTTTGTTCATTTTTTCTTTTATCAGATGAAGTTCATTGCTCTATTTTGATGACAAATATACATTGACTCGGTGGAAAACCTGTTACTGGTTGTGAATTAACAAATTAAACCATTTTATTCAATAAATAAACACATTGACAATAAATAAACACATTAACACTCACATTACAACATCTTGCAGAACAAAGGCAGCACCATGCAAACATTTAAAAATGAGGAGCAGAAGCTTATGTGCTGCTTGATTTACAGACAACTTTCAAATACAGACCTTTAAAGTAATATTTCCTTTAGTCTTTTTCTTGGCAACACAATTCATAATGTAATAAGCTAATAACACTATTGCTAATTTGAAATATCCAAATGACTCTGCTCAAAGATATTTAATAAAGCCTTGACTCGAGAGAGATTTATGTGCAACACATTAAACACAAAGCTGATCTTGGACCAATTATGCAGTCAATGTCATATCAGCAAAATGCTGCGTAGGCTCACATTCAATACATATAACATGAATTAACACTTAAGATTTAAAAGTCCATCCTGTTCAGTTCATTGTTGCAATTAAACTAAATTGCATTCTTTTATATATGCAAGTGGCGGCTGAGAGCAATTTGGTGTCCAATATGAGCTGACAAATAGAGGTGTTTTAAAAGAAAAATTATTGTGTGGGTCTCCAGTGTGCTGCGAATGTATCAATCATCTTTGATTGTAGACAGTTTCTTCCTAAGTGGTCATTTTATTAACACATGGAATGCAAAAGATAGACAGAAATGAGAAGATTTACTTTTTTAAATCCTGTAACTATGAGTGTTCAGTTAATCAAATTAACTAAATGGCAATAAATTTTTATCCCACTGTTGTTAAGAGTGGGTTTGAAATGTGGCTGTAAGACTTGTTCAGTGGGATTATGGCAAGTTTAAGCTGATGCATCATCAGCTCAACTTGAATGACTCCTCAGCGCATCAGCAGGTTGCAAGACAATCTGTACTGTGTCACCCTCTGGATATGTGGTGAGAGTGAAGACGTGTGTTACTCTACAGTGGCTTTTCAAATCTGTTAAGTGGAACCCAATTTAACAAGTGACAGAAATCACAGGGATAATAAACCTAAGGTAAGATATAATACAGCATCAATTATATAAGTGGAACAGGAACACACAAAAAGACACAAAAAGATTTCACTGAAGACAAGACATTCATGAAATTCTTTAAGCCATCATATCTTACTGATTGAGATTTCTGGGCTTGAGACATTTTTTGTGATGTTGCTGTCGCTTACCTCCTCCGTGTTTACACTGTGAACATCTGAGGCAATCTGCCTGCGAGAGGACAGATGAGTCATTTGTACAAAGCAGGTGTTGGTTTCTAACTCGGTCTGTCTGTTTGAACTTTGACGGCATCTCCTCATACCCTTGCGAAAATGAATGGTAAACAGACCATAGGTGATGGGATCTAAACAGGCATTGAAAAGGCCAAAGATAAACAGCATATGAGTCAGTGAATGTGAGACTGTCTCTTCCATTTTTTCCGGAAACAACCAATACCACAATCCAAGCAGATAGTACGGGGTCCAGCAGATGATGAACGAAGTCACAATGACAATGCTCATTTTAAGAGTTCTCATCCGAGCTTTGGGGATATTATTGTGGGATCGGCGAAGATGAACATCTCTTGACAGCACTAGAAGAAGAGAAAACACCATCTCTGTTATGGCATATCTCCCTGAAAATATACAGTCGTGTGAAAAAGAAAGCTTTCACAAAGAATTCTATACAGTCCTATGAAAAATTAAGTACATCATTACTGCTTCCATAGGAATTAAGAGGGTAAGTACCAACCAGGTGCTGCTAATCAAATGTGCTTGATTAAATGATCATCAGCAAATGTGGGAACCTTTATAAAAGCAGAGGTTTGGGTAGCTGTTTTCATCTGGAGCATTCAAGCTTACTTTAAAACAATGCCACAATCTCCCCAGGAGTGGACATCTCATCAAATTCCCCCCAAGGTCAGACTGTGCATTGCTTAGAGAAACGTCAAGCCCAAGAGACTCTCAGACTCTACAGGCCTTAGTTAGCATGTTATTACAGTAAAATCACAAGAACTGAACAAGTATGACCTGTTTGGAGGGGGGTGCCACCAAAGTGGACATGTCTGACTACAATGCACAGCACCGTGCTTAGAGACAACATGGTGCTGTGGAAACACAGCATTTTGCAGTCATTAAGTCAACCATGAATTTCTCCGTATACCCAAGCATTCTGAAATCAAATGTGAGGCCATCTGTCTTACAGCTGAAGCTTAGCAAATTGGCTTATTGCAACATGACAATTATTCCAAGCACAGCAGCTGAAAAAGAAAACGAATCAAGGTGTTGTAATGGCCCACTAAAAGTCCAGACCTCAACCTGATTGAAATGCTGTGGTGGGACCTTAAAAGATAAAGGAATGCTTACAAACCTCAATGAACTGATGAATAATGTTGTAGAGAAGAGTGAGCCAAAACCTCTCCACAACAACGTGAGCGACTGACAAAGTCATCCAGAAAATTATTACTTCAAGCTACTGAATCATGGGGTCTACTTTGTTTTTGGCATAACTGCCTTTTGAAGATTTTGAAAAAATAAAAAACAGGAGACTCACAGTTATTCCGAGCCATGCGGCTGGATATCTCAACAAGGATTCGTGTGTAGCAGAAGATCATAATGGCCAACGGCAGGAGGAAGAGGCACACAAACGTGAACATGTTGTAGAGGGTCTCCTGCCAGCGCTGGACAAAACTGCCATGGGTGGTGCACTGGGTGAAGTTCTCTGGGACTGTGATGGTTACATTGTGAAATATAAACATCTGGATAAAAAAAAGACAAGAAAGGTTCCGCTGAGCTTCTTTTTATAATTTTTTTTTAGCTGAAGATGCTTTGTTATCCTTGATCATCACTCTGTCATCATTTTGGAGGCAGTAATGTGCCCATAAAATCTATCGTTATGGAGACAAGCTATTGCAGTGACCTCATTCCTCATGTGCCTCATGCCCAATCTGTTCTTTCTAATAAGTAATAATTCTCACACTGTTCTCACAAACTCTTTAGAGATCTTCTAATTAGCACTGAAGCAAAAGCCATCAGATGAAAGAATCATTCCTTCACAGCACCAAGCTTGAGTGACTCCATAGTGCCGTGGTTTAAACATCCACCAAAGAATCCCTGTTTCAATCCTGGGGAGAGAACATAAATCCCTTTGGGCATCTGGTGTGAAAATGTGCCAAATCAAACACGTGGAGCTAACTGTTGTGGTGTCCCCTTGTCAATAAGGGAGCAACTGAAAGAAGCTTAATTGTGTCCAGATTGGTTAAAGAATTAGCACACAACACACCAGGAAGAGAGTAAAAAGTAATGCTGTGGATAGCCACTTTATTAGTTTGAATCCAATATTATAGTAACTAATAATTCACAATCTATTCACCGCTTCCATACTGTAGTGTCTGACATGCTATATGAAACTGCATGTACTGTATGTTGTTTACTAAAGGTGTAGGAGAACTCCAGCTCAGGGGCCTCTCAGTTTGGAGCTCATCTTTCCCTGTTCATCTTTACCAGATATGGAAATGTATTTATTAGGGGAGTCTTTGTGCCCCCCGAAAAACTGGGAGAAATCAGTCGAGGTGTGACAACGTGTGTACCAGATGTTAAAGCCTATATGAGGCTGTAAGTTTCTTTGTTCAGTGTACAGAAGATCACTGGCTTTCTTCCACCCAGATATCTCGAGTGTCTGTATTTTGACATAGTCTTTTTGTAATAAACCTTACTGTACGTTATTCACTGAGACTGTGTGGGCGAAGGATTTCTTCAACACACCCAGGACAAGATACAAAACATATAAAGATTGTTTTAGAAAACTGTTTACTGAGCAATGCATTACTTTTTCAGTAACAAGTTATTCAGTACAGTATTCATTACATGATGATGCCCAGTATATTGCTGGAAGTTATCACTGGTGACTTGATATGAGCTCGCCTAATTAAACCAAAGCAGCAAGTAATCTAACACACTGCTTCTGCTGCTGCCCTGCAATGTAATTACTTCAGGGCTGCTGTGGCTGAGGTGGTAGAAGGTTATCCACTAATGACAAAAAAAATGTTTTCTCTTTTTTAGAAAAACATGTTGCTGGAATCACAATCAAAAAGAACAAAAGCATTTTTAACTTTTAGCAGTCACTATTTGTTATTGCACTGTATTCACTTTATAATGGGGTTTTAAAAATCTGGGCATTTTGTTTAGATTTTACATAGATTTACACACATTTATACTTATTTGGGTGGTCTGCAGGGAGCTTGCAGAAAGATCAATCCCACGATACAAATCTGGACTCACAATATGTTACATTTACTGATGGTTAAGACCAGAAATTGCAATTCTTGCAGACAATAAAATAATAAAATAAAACCAGGACAAAACCATTCCCTTTAAAGCAATGGTTTTCATTACTGCCAAAAATAAAAATCAATTCCATGATTCAGATATTCTAACCTGTTTTATTATGTGTTTATGAAGCCACATGAAGACAAAGCGAGGACAGGCGTCACTGAGTTTAAAGGGAAAGTCAAGCCTCAAGGCTAAAACATTTATTAGACTTTGAGTATCCATCTGCCTCTGAGCAGAGGAAATAGAAACAGCAGCAGTATTGCTCCTGGCAATTTTAGCAAAACACAAACTGCAGTGTGTTGGAGGCTCTCACAGAAAAGAGAAAAGTGTTGTAAACTGGTAAATGCATGCATTATCTACCCATGTATGCAGAGACAAATGTGAGCAAGACATCTCTGTTATGCAAAGCTCTGTATACCACACAGGATATATTTGAATGAGCAGAAGTGGCTTCACGCATTTTCCAAAGAAAAAGGAGAATAGCATAAAGAATAAACAGGGAGTCAAATGTTTTTAATGGGTGTCCATAATAAGTGTAGAACCCCAGTGAAATTTCCACCTGTATAAAAATAGGTGACACCTAGATTACTTTTCACAATTTCAGTTCCCATTATTACTTACCCTCCTCCTCACCTTTCATTTATATTGGTAAGAGAAGCCTTGACATTCTCCATCCATCCAGTTTCTTCCACTTATCCAATTCAGCGGGCTGGAGCCTATCCTAGCTGCTATAGAGGTGCACCCTAGATCAGGTCACCAGTCTCACATTCACGCCTACGGGCAATTTAGAATGACCAATAAATCCAACCCCATTAACTGCATGTCTTTGGAGTGCGGGAGGAAGCCAGAGTACCTGGAGAAAACCCATATGAAGAGAACATTGGGAGAACTCCCTGCAAGAAGGTCCTGGATTTGAACCCAGGACCTTCTTGCAGGGAGGCAACAGTGCTAACCACAGTGTCACCATGCCGCCAGCATGAATGTGTGGCACAGTGCTAATTTTTTTTTTTTTTAAGAGAATGCTCTCATAATGCAGTACAAGCTTGAAAGAATATGTCATTAGTATTGAAGGTTTAGTTACTGTGACCTTCCACAGCAGAGACAGACCCCAATGGTAAGAGTCCAATGTTTAGTCCTGTGCTCCATTAGCACTTATTACATCTGGTGACTAAATATCACACTGTTCTTTTGCTATAAAGCTGGTGAAAAATTAAGATTTATTCCTGCACATGCTGGAATAAAAAATCCTTCCTATAAATCTTTGTATTATTTATCAGATTTATTTATCAAATGTTCTGCCAATCAATTTCTTGTGATTATTTTCTGATGAAATCTGCAAAATTTTACAGAATTGCTTTAACAGTTTGCATGGACCCATTCCCTTTTGATCTTTCAAGGGTTCAAAATATTCTTTTTTTTTCTTTTTTTTCTTTTTTTTTGTAGCTGGTTCTCAGCAGAAGCAGTTTTTTAGAGGCTGGAGGATTTTGGATTCTCAGTGCTGTGTATATACAGATGGATAACAAATTCAAAGACAACACTGACATGTTAAAGATATTCACTGAAGAGTATTCTGTCTTATGAGTCACTGAACAAAATACATTGCACTTGCAACATAAATACATTTATATGTAAAGTACCTGCCTTAATTCGTTGTGGCACAGATTTAGCAAGGTGCTGGAAACATTTCTCAGTGATTTTAGTGCATGTTTATATGATAGCATCACACAGTTGCTGCAGATTTTGTTAATATCCATGAAGTGCAGCTCCCATTTCAACACATCACAGAAGTCCTCTATCAGACTGCGATCTGATGACTGTGGGTGCCATCTGAGTACAATGAACTCATTGTTATGTTCAAAAAACAGTTTGAGATAATTTGAGTTTTGTGACATGCTGTATTATCCGCATTATCCTGGTCAAAAAGGGACTGACGTGGTCACCAGTAATACTGGGGTAGGCTGTGGCTTTTAAACAATGCTCGTTTGGTACTAAGGGGTCCAATGTGTGCCAAGAAAATATCCCCTACCCCATTACACCAGCAGTAGCATCCTGATACCAAATCCTGACCCTACCGTTTGAATATTGGAGCAGAAATCGAGACTCGTTTTTAGAATTAAGCATTTTTAGAACTTTCTCGTGTCTAATTTTGGTGACCCTGTGTGAACTGTAGCCTCAGTTTTCTGTTCTGAGCTAACAGGGGTTGTGCCTGCCAGCTGCTGCTGTAACCCATCTGATTGAAGGTTTGACGTGTGCATTCACAGATGCTCTTCTGCAAAACTTGGTCATCACAAGCGATTATTTGTTGCCTGCCTATTGAAGCAGTTTGACCATTTTCCTCTGACTTCTGTCATCAATAAGACATTTTTGCCCAGAGAACTCCTGCTCCCTGGATATTTTCTCCTTTTCAGCCCATTTTCTGCAGGGTAAGTTGATCATGTCTACATGCCTAAATTCACTGAGTTGTTGTCATGAAATTGCCTAATTAGATATTTGAATTAATGAGTAGTTCAACAGATGTGCCTAATGAAGTGGTGAGTGAGTATTTATGTGTATTTTCTACCCGACCAAGGTGGGATTGAAAGGTGCACACAGTAACAAATTACTGTACGAAAACAGCAAACAACAACAAATTCTGATAGCAACCATTAGTTTCCCATTAAGAGGGTGCCACCCTGTAGAAAACATTGCTTTCTGGGCAATATTTCCCAATAAATACTGCAGTATATTGCAATATATTTCTGAAACTTTCGAGACAGTATGTGAAATCTTTCAATTATCTGAACAAAACTGAAAGAGCATGTGCAAAACAATCCATCTAATTGTCAAACTGTGTCAAGCCCACAGACTGTAAGTCTGTAACTGGAGCAGAAGAGTTTTACAAAAAACTACCATATATGGATGAACTTGCATTTTATGGGTGAAAAAGCCTGCCTAAGAAAGAGGAAGAGGAATGAGGATGTGTGGTAGTGTCGCAAGGAGAAGGCCACAGATTATATGGGAAGATGCAGAAGAGTGCAGAGGATAGATGTGACATGCATGCTGCTTCTTCGCATTACAGTGCAAGACAGAGCATTAGAGGGGAGGTTAATAAGAATCTGTGGCCTAAAAGAGGACACAAGATAACCAAATATTAACAGCACTTTAATATACAGTATTGTTGTCCTTTGCCTCCATGGCATGTTTTTGTTTTTTTGGTTTTTGTTTTTTTGGTACTGGTAGTCTACATGCTTTGTTCTGAGCGGTACTGATTACATTTTTTCTGCCACTGTATTTGTATTTTGCTGCACCGTGTGACCACTGAAGGACATTTTTTTCTACTCACAAATTAAAGTGTTTTTTTTTTCTTTTCAAAATAGAATGAAAACTCGTGCTTTTCAAATGGGCATCTGAAGAGATACAAAAAAGCATTCTGTTATACAAGAAAAAACTATTCTGGTTCAACAGGCTTTCAGGATCGGCTCTCATTCTGGCAAAATATCTGAACATTTTCATCACCTGGGTTTAAACAGTATGAAAGGAATTTGTAATTTTGGCACCAACAATTTATTGACTGACACAAATTTCATTTCGACAGATGGAGTAAAGATTTTGTGTCTTACAGCCTTCTGCATCATCATCTGTTGCGTTTTGCTTGTTTTATATATGCTACCAAAATGTACCAAATGTACTGAAATGAATAAAAAACTCTGATTTGTTACAGCAGTGTACTTTAATTCAGAGTATGGTGTGACTACAAATAAATGTCATAAAGTAGATAACAGTAGGAGAGCTGTAAATGGTGCTCGTATTTTACTCTTCATCTGCATAACCATCTTTCAGAACTGCATGATGTGTTGTCAGTAACATTGCAAATGAGGGTGTTTTGCTTAAGAATGACATCTTTAAAAAAAGAGCAGAAATAATACAAAACAGTCACCTCTCTTTTATATGAAACTATGGCAATAATTAAACTTTAAAATGTGAGTTGATACTATCAACTCACATCAACTTGCTATCAACTTGATAGCAATATAATAAACACGCTATTTTACTTACACAACATGAAAGTGTAACCACCCTGCCAGCACACATAGGTGGGCCCCATATAGGATAAGTAAGGGCACAGATGGATATTAAAAATGTGCTCATTCGGACCCAGATGGTCCATGCATGCATGGGCTATGCATGGACCATGCCCGGGCCTAATGTAAGTCAACCATCTGGGTCCAAATAAGCACATTTTCAGGGTCTTTTAATATCTATCTCGGCAAATCCATGTAGGGCCACCATGGAAACTGCGGACAAATCCGTATGGGGCCCATAATGTTTCCCCTTACTTATCCTATATGGGGCCCACCTATGTGTGCTGGCAGGGCAGCAGTTGGGAGGAGCTGGAGTCTGTCTCAGCTGAGCAGGGCACAAAGCATGATTCACCCTGGACAGGCTGCCAGTAAACCTCAATCCTTCAAGTGTTAAAATGTGGTTGATGAATTTCATTATGTGGCTTTTGCTCTTAGTCATAAACTGTTGATTTGGCCACGTGGTCAGTGGCATCCCATTCTGAAGCTTCAATCTGAGTGAGTGTTTCTGCTGGCACCATCTTGGTGTTTTGAAGCCAGGTGTGATGAATCTGATTGTGAAGACTTTTCAGTCACTAGTTGTTAGCTAATGAGTGTATCGTGGGATGATCCTCCTTTCTGACTCTTAGAATCATCATAATTTATAAAATGGACTTCATGTTTCATTCAATATGACCTGAAGCTAAAGGTCAGCACTATAAAGTCATCAGAAAAGTGTTTCGTCTGGGCCATTTGCCCTCAGACTTCTATACAAGTGGAAGTCCTCTTGTGAGCTATTAGAAAGAATGCAGGCTTAAGGCATTTCCACATCACTGTCACTTTTCAGGCCCAAAGCTCCATCCATTTTTTATATTGTCTAAGCTCACTCTGCAAATCATGTCAAGTGAGGTCTAAAAAAGCCTGTTAAGTGGAACTTTGTCTCTGTGTGTCAAAGTGCTCTTGGGCAAGACACTGAACTCCAGGTTGCTCCCACTCTCACTCCCACTGAAGGTCTGGCACACTGGGGTGTGACTACGTCTGTGACTGACATACACACTGAAAAGTGTGTGAAAGTCTAAAAAATATTTATCATTCAATCACAATAACACAGTGTATAGAAAGTTTAGTTATAACTTCTCAAGGTATTTTTCCCGCAAATATCCTGACTGATGAAGGTTGTCAGTCTTCTTTTATAAGAGTTTGGAAATTACTTATTTCTTGCAACTGGAAAAATACAATCACTCAAACTCGGCCCGGGGGCCGCATCCGGCCCCGTCCCCTACTTCCGGTCGGCGATTTGATGTCAAATATATAAGACTTTTGGCCCTTTAGGTTACTTTTTCTACATTTCGCTTTCCCCTCCAATTAAGAGGAGTTAGCGAAATGGCATAAAGTAACCTAAAGGGCCAAAAAGTCTTATATTTTTTTACATCAAATCGCGGACCGGAAGTAGGGGACGGGGCCGAATGCGGCCCCCAGTCCGCGAGTTTGAGATGAAGCATAAAATCTGCAACATTAAAACAAGTAAAAAATTTGAATATTTTATTCAAAGGATTTACATAAATGAATCAAAATCATATTACAAATTATAATATGAATTAATTTTTTCCCCCAGTGCTTAGACGTAGTTTTTGATAGTTGTAGTAGTTCATGATAAAACCTTAAACTTTCGGTTTCAAACTTTTCCAGTGCTTTTTTTTTTTTAGAAATTAACAACTTCCATTTTCCTTTTTTTGGTTTGGGGCAGCGAGCAGCAAGATATTTTCTCTTACCTGAGGCAGTGAAAGGATGACACTCATCGTCCAGGCCACAGTCAACATGATTTTGCTCTTCCTTTTGGCCTCACTGATTCCCAGCGGATTGAGGATGGCGGACTGCCTGTCCAAACTAATGACCACTGTCACAAAAGCGCAGGAGTACATCGCCAGCAGCTTCATGAACATCAGCAGCCTGCAGGCGATGTCTCCCGCCTGCCACTGCACCGTGATGTTCCACACTGCGTCCACCGGCATCACGATGAAAGTCACCAGCAGGTCCGCCACCGTGAGGTTCATTATGAGGATTCGGACGTGTGACTTGCGCTTGCCGCCGCTGCTGGCAGCCCACAGCACGGCCAAGTTGCATACAGCTGACACTGCGCAGAGAGTGAAGGTGATGATGACTCTGACTTTGGCTGCTGTGGAGAAAGTGGGAAGCTCCAGCGCGTCTCCATTAGCGCTCTTATTGCACACTGAGGTGGGTCCCTGACAGCTGCCATTGAGTGTTTGATCCGTCAGCTGATGGAACATAGCCTGAAGGAGACCGGAGTGACAGGACCCCCCCCAAAAATAAATTTAAAAAAAAGACAAGCAAAAAGATGCCCGGTTTACCTAGAATGTGTGTTTTTCTCCTTCCTCATCTCCACCTGGACCTGCAACTGTGAAAGGGGAAAAAAAAGCTGGAGATATTTTCCAACTTGATAATACATGCAAAAGGTGTTGTGTCCGTATGCATATGTGACATATTATCTTATTATAGAAGAATTGCTGCCCCGTGCAGCTTTAATTATAGTCCAATATGCTAAATTATTATTATTTGGCTTTTTCCTTTTGCGCGTAAACAATATTTCAGAGACAACAACAGTAATGTTAACAAAGCGATAAAAGACAGAAAAGAAAAGCAGAGGATGTAGAAGAACACGCAAAATTTAAATTTTAAAAAAGGGTAAAGAAAATGTCACAAAATTACTGAAGTGGAATAATTTCCTGAACTTCTAATCGTAGCCTGTAATTTACTCACTGTTTCATACCTTGTTGTTGTTCTGACATTGTTCCGAGGGAAAGGAAAGTCAGAGTAAATCAGGATGAGCCGGTTGGCGACGCAGAAACAAACAGCTTACCTGCAGGAGCTGCTCCCAGCGAGCGCTAATAGAGATGGTGTTACTGCAGTCACTGCAGCTGTTGCTTCATTCATCCGCTGTGCGGAAAGACAAGCAGCACCATCACCCGGGTTAACCATTCGCGAACCGCTGCGACTCCTCTTCGCGCAAGAATGTGCCGTAGAGCTTAATGTTAGGTCCGGGAGGAGGGCACACAATATTTCTGCAAGTTGTGTGGAGGAAGGGAGATGCCCCCACCTTTACTCAGCCTTATCACTGGAGAAACTTCCTAAGAAAGTGGATTTCTGAGGTGGCACGCAGACTTTTTGTTTGGTATGACTTCCCACAAAAGTGGGATAAGACGAAATACCTTTACTGGTGATTTTAGTGAAATCTTTCATGAGTTTTCTTCTTTGCTGTCTGTCTCTGAATTGGGGAAAAAAGTAAAAAGGGCAGCTTTGTTAAATTAGGAGTAGATTCAGTGCATAAAAAGTCAAATATCCACTTTTAAAGACTGATGGAAGACAGGAAGGCAGTGTTTTCTAGTTATTGTACACTACAGTTCAAAACATCACCATGTTCACATTAATACGAATATTTCCAGTATCACCAAACGTGAAATGCATGCAAATGGATATTTTTGCAGCCGTGACCGTGACCCTTCCGCTTTGGCCAGGCCTCCTGTGTGTCTGTCTGTGTTGCCTTACAGGCTTCCTCTGGCTGGAGTTTATCATTGCAGCTGACAGCACCAGATCAATCTTCAAGAGCATTTAAGAGCTGCTCTCTCTGTTTTTGTTCTCCCTGCACCTTGTTTTTGGTTTTTGGTGAGTTTTGTCCTTGATGCTTTTCATGATGCACTATACAAACCTTCCACTCATATCTCAAACACTAATTTCAACTGCTGATGATAATACTGCGGATTAACACATATTAAGTATACTTCAGGGTATTTTTTTTTCCTAATTCCTAAAACTTCAGTTAATAAAAAAAAAAACACATTGAGTACTGAGGCCCTCATTTGAAATAATTTAGGATAATTATATATAATCAAACAAGCTCTGCATCTGCATGTCTCTAAACTCTCTCTGAAATTTGTCATATGTGTTAATAATGCACTTTCTGTTGTGTTGTGATGTGAAGTTTTTTGCCTGTGTTGATTGTTTTTGTAGCCACATTGTTGGGACAGCTCATCTGTTATTGACAAGAGTTGGGTTTTATTTTGCTCCCTCATAGTTCTCACCCTGACTTCAGGGAGGAAAAACTGATGTGTTGTCTTTGCTCTCTGATCTTCCACCCACAAAGTAATCAAAATGTGGAAATGAAGTGTACTTCTTGTGAAATAAAACACAGCCTTGGGTGAGCTTTATGCAGGATGAGGAGATTTTCTTTTGTAAGTTTTGGTAGTGAAGCTTAAAAGAATAAAATAATAATAATAATAGTAATAATAATAATCTTGAAAAGACCACTGGCTACTGCGCAAAGTGAGGTCAAATGTGGAATTGCAAAAATACTGCATGTCCAAAAAAATGAGTTCAAGCAAAAACAATCACCTGTATTTGTTATGCTGACATGCTGCAAAGTGCTGTTTTAAGGTTTACATTTTAACACAAAGGTACAAATGAGTCCCTTCATAATAAAGGTCAAGGTGTGATCCTTTTGTGATGCATCTACTGTAGAAGGCAGGTCAAGCAACAAAAGCTATCGCAGCAGTCAGAGGCCTTTAATAGCATTTAATATACATAATATCAATGTAAATTCTATGGTGTATTTATTGTAATGTTATTAATAAATATAGAGTAAACGGGGATAGTAACATTATAAATCAGAATTGTGAAATCTTTATCTTATTGAAGTAAAAAACAACAATTTAACATACTTAAATGTGTGATAATTTTTACTGTAATTAAGTTACTACCTAAATAATTTGTGTCTAAAGATAAAGATGGAAATGTCAGTGATAGAAACAAAGGCCAAGTCGTCAGTAGAAAGGCTAATGTGTTTTGATTCAAGTCACCACATTGTTACCTTCTTATTTAGCAAATTGCCCAACGTGATGTCACAATTTACGCAGGTAATTATAGTCTGGAAGATTTCAGTGTTCTAAATGAATGGTCACTTCGGTCTGCGGGTTTAGTGCTTTTTGTTGGTGAATTAACCCTTCTCTCAAAGCAGCAGACCCATTTAGCCTCCTGCTTTCAAACAGTTGGGGGGAGAGACTGATGAGTGGAGGTGTAAGGCACATTATCCATAATTTCATGCAGTTTTCATTTTTCATCCTAAATGAGCCACTTCTTCCTGTCACGGATTATCTTACCCAAAGGCTCTGGCATACACAATCAGCTATGTTTCAGCATCACACCTATAGTCCTATGAGCATCACCAAGCCATATATAGTGATCTCACAAGCCACGCTAAACTTGATTCAGGAAGGTTTTATATTTACATACATGAACCGGCACTTAATAGAGGCTTTATATTTAAACTCAGTGAAATACAGTGCCGTGAAAATGTCTTCAGCCACCTCTCATTTCTTTATCTTTTGCTAGGGAATGTGCATACACGTGGAAATACAGTATGTAAGGAAAAATCAGAGTTTATAAAATTTTAATGAATTTTAATGTCAATATTTGGTATGACCACCTTTATTCTTCAAGCACATCCTGAACTCTCTTAGGTGGCTTTTCTTGCAATTTCTCTAAGTAAGTAAAGTAAGTAAGTAAGTAAGTAAGCCTTTATTTATATAGCGCCTCTCAAGGCAGGTGCCACGAGGTGCTTCACAACAACAACAACAACAAAATACAGTACAGAAGTAAACATTAGGCAAATGCAATATTAAAAAGATGGGTTTTTAACTGTCCATTAAAAGACACCACCGAATCCACTGCTCTGAGGGAGGCAGGGAGAGAATTCCACAGATGGGGAGCCACTGAGGAAAATGCTCTGTCTCCTTCCGTCTTTAGTCTCGAAGGCTGTATAGCTAGGAGTCCTTGATCACATGACCTCAGTGATCTGATCAGAGTATAAGGATGCAGGAGTTCCCTAATACTATATATATATAAATTCTACTTTCCTGGCACCTGTTGCACTGTAAGAGCCGCATCCTTTAAATTCTCCAGAGCATCTAATACTATTCATGCTACTGACAGAGAAGCAGCAAGTGATAAAAGCAGACGCATTCACATCCTGGATTGCTGACTACCTAACAGCTAGATTTTTTTTTTGTTGTTGTTGTTGTTTGGTTGTTTTTTTTTTTCTGAGTGGACAATGTTCTGTCTGCTGTTGGTGAGCAGCAGGATGTTCCACTGTATTGTATCTATTTCTGTTCACCTGCATGCTGATGATTATGCAGTTGTTAGCTGTGTAGATGATAGGCAGAAGGAGGCACACAGAGCCCAGTAAGGCATTTGTAGAATGGTATGAGAAAATTCATCTGCCTCTGAACTTGGCCAAGACCAAAGAGATGATGACTGACTTCTGAAGAAAGAACCAGGTGGGCACTGTGTCATCTAGGAGAGGATGATGATGATGTGGTGGAGGACTACAAATAACCTGGAGATCAACGGTGACATCGGTCTGAACTGGAAGGTGAACAACAAGGCTGTAAGTTTGAAGGGAATGAATTGTCTTTATTGAGGAAGGTGCGATCCTTCAGCGTGTTCAGGATGTTGGAAGTAGATATAGGTGTAAAAGTAGTCAACCTGCCATTACCATCTGGCTTCCAGACTCTTGGATGTGAATACAAGGAATACAATACTAGAATATAATACTTCACTAAAGTGCAGTATTTCAGATGACCTGTATCACACAGCAGGGCATCTTATTTGCCGTATATTTCCATTATTAGAGCTGCAAAAGAGACAAGCACCAGAAACATGGTTGAATGTCTCGTCTGGTTAATCGAATTAGCTGAAGTGGAGCTTAGCAGGCAGCTAAAGGCTACCTGCCCCCAACTGTAAGCCTTAGCTAATTCAGTACAGTTGTTATGAAGGGTAAAATTAAGTATAGAGACCAAAACCATTGTTTCTACCAGGCTGTAGAGCATGGCTGAATTTTTCAGCCCCAGAGGTTGCCGCTTGATTATGGCCCAGCAGTGTGCTTTGCTGTAGTCTCTGGGGGAGCGGCTTCACAAAAGCCAGCTCCAATAGACTGAATAAACTGATCAAGAGGACCAGGGCTTTGAAGTTACGGTGGAGAGGACACTGATCCAACCGCTATCCACTGGGGATAAACCTGAGCACTCTCTCCACCGCTACAGGCCATGAGGGACCTTCTCTCACAGACTGATTCAGCCAAGCTGTCACAAGGACCAAACCAGAAAATCCTGTCAACAGCAACAACATGTCTTTACAGCATTTCTATTTCTGTTCTATATTTCTATTTCTGAGAATATTTGATTGTTTAATGGATATATTTTCCATTGCCCTTCACATAATTGTACACTTTTGTGCACATTGTATCCAGAACAGCAACACAGCATCGTTGACAACTGATGCACAAGTCCTCGTCTGTGAAATAGGATACTGAGGTAGTGCTGTGGGGCTCCACCTCAAGACAAATCCTCTCATCAGATTCATTTGTTGACTTTTAAACAACCAGGCATAATAATTATTAGACATGAGGATCCATTAATGAGTCTCTCACATCAATTAACAGATGGCATCGAACGCTCTGGGTGAAAGATACAACTACTCGCCCAAATGTTTGGGATTAGTGTTCTGCATGCCAGGTTGTGCATCTTTGTATATCTGCCTTTTAAAGCTTTAGTTGTGACTCTTTGGAATGGTATTACTGCCACAAATTCAGAGAAGCAATAAAAAAAAAAGTTAGCCTTTCATCCGTCATTAGCAATACAGTGCAATACCTTTATTTATTTATTTATTTATTTATTTTCATTTAAAAACACTGCTGCAGCGCATCCATGGACAGAGCCTAATCTATGCTTTGTGCATGGCTCATTTAGCAAGTCACAAATGCACAACAGTGGCAGTGAGGATGACAGACTTTACAGTTTTACTGCCGTTTACATGCACTGCCACCATCTTGGATTGTGAAGTCGAGGTTGGTGGGGGTTCTCCAACTTTACGAGTTGGAAGTCTGAGTTAAGGAGGCGTTCCAGCTGAAAATTTGGTTTCGGAAAGTCGTGATATCTGACCTGGACCTTTATCCCAAAATGAACCTCACCTAAAAAAGCATCAGTAAGGGATTTTTGGTCTGTGAGAGAGAGAGATGTCAGCCACCATTTAGGTCAGGTCCCACAAAAGCACGACGAACAGGATGAGGAACTCTTTTTACCCCCGGGCCATCAGACTTTTGAAAACAAAACAATAGCTTCCCTCATTCACTACTCACTATTTCTTCTGACCACCTCACTGTGCTACTGCACATTAGTATGTTCAGTATATCATAAGCCTCCTCTGTGCAATAACTGGCATTTGTGCAATATTTGGTATATTGCTCCATATTTATTCCCCTGTAAGTCCTTCTGTTGTCTGATATACATACACATACTGGTTTTACAGTATTTTTCCCTATTTTCTTGTTGAAGTTTTATAAGGAAAGGCACTGAACTGTGGCAGCTGCTACATTTGCATCATACTCCGTGTTTGATGACGATAAAAGATTTCATTCTATTTTAAAA
This sequence comes from Bujurquina vittata, assembly GCA_015106715.1. Taxonomy (NCBI): domain Eukaryota; kingdom Metazoa; phylum Chordata; class Actinopteri; order Cichliformes; family Cichlidae; genus Bujurquina; species Bujurquina vittata. Next base: position 32,435 of record VUQK01042534.1, read on the forward strand.
GCGGGCAGGAAAACCCATCAGTCACTCCAATGTGACACACCTGAGAATGAGAGGGATTAGCAAAGGAAAGGTGGAAAAATGAGGTGGGAGGAAGTAAACACAAGGAGGCACCCCCCACCCTTAGTTCTTGGGGCAAATCTTTTTTCCAGATTTTGATAACATTTAGCTTTTGATCAGCTGTATAGATTGTAGAAAAGTGCAGATTTTGAGAGATGTCATATCTGTCTGGAAACCTCTTTTCAAACACCGGTTGTATCACTAAATATTTAACATCTAAAGCTCAGAGACTCAAATACTTTATTTATTAGGCTATTTGTGTAGATTTTAAGGGTGAAACATCAGTTTGTGTCATAGGAACAGTGTGGTTGTGACTTCATCAAGTCACAGGTCATCATGTAAAAAGATGGATGTAGCCACCATGACATCACCCGCAGGTTGATGAGGACCTGATCTCGAAGCTTTGAGCTGAGTGTTTGAGCTGAATTCAAACCATAATTTATCACCAAAGTGTTTACTGAGATCACAGAGCAAAAGAACCGGAAGCTCATTTTTCCTCCAGGCTTCGATGAAATCAGAAAACCTTTTGCAAGTTCATCTGAGAGTCTCAGAATAGACTGAGTCAGTCCAATGTGCACTGCGTTTTATTTAAACACCACACAGATTTTTTTAAGAGAGCAGCGCAAAGATGTTATACAACAAGAACAAAAACGCACAAGCAAGCTGAAAGAAGAATAAAAGAGCATAAAACCAAGAAAATGCATCTAACAAGCTGCTTTGACAGAGTTTTGCACTCTGAGTGTTTAGTTGATGTTGTTGTTTGTTTTTTCTTTTCTTTTGTTTATTTAACAAGCCATGTGAAATGTGGTTTATCACTTCTTCTTCTTCTTCAGAAAAAAAAAAGCATAAGATAGGAGACAGATATCGATGATAACGAGCTCTGAGGGATTCAGTTGAGAGCCTGAATTGATTCCAGTCCTTAGCCTCTTTTGTGTTCACATCCAGTAACAGTTATGCAGTTATTGTATATGCTGCTTTCTGAAATATGTGGCCATTAGGTTTTTTAGTTACAGGCATGAATATAAAGGACCACCATTTTGTAATATGCAAATGAATAAAACCTTAGGATCACTGCTGTAATTTCTTGAGGGAGTAATGACTCATGTGCCCGTAGATGGAACATAAAAGAGCACATGAGAACCATACAGCTATTAAGCGCACCGTATTTTATTTCATATGGTAGAGTTAAAATTGGTCTATATGAAAAGCAATGCATATCGCACCTTCCAATGACAGAATAACCAAGAAGTTCCATTTTTCCCTGAAAGTTCAACTGGGAGCAACATTTTCAGTAGGAGACGACTTCTGCCTCACAAACAGTTGCATAACAATTGAAACCAGCACCATTGCATAACAATGAGCCATGAGATCAGTTTAATGATTGTTGATATGGAAATTGTCATTACTATTAATCAGTGGACATGAGGACTGTTATAACTATACAGAGCCGGGGAATGGCTGCAATCACAGCATATATAAGGTGATAAAAAATAATGTACCTCACTTTCCCATTCTGGGATTTCTCATCTGGATTACTGAGCATGTATCAAGTTAGTGTTTAAATGACATACTCTGGAGTTTAAACATTTTTAAAATGCCTGTGTGCTTTTTGTAAATTCAGAAGCAGCTTTTGTAAAAGCAGTTCTTAGCAGCATTTTTTCCCAAGGCTACTTTGTTAGCAACTGCTTTAAGTCACTTAAATGCAAAGACAGCTCTAATCCTCTGATCTTGTTTGGAGTCACATCGCATTGATCTCTTTAGGGTGCTGTCTATCCACACTTCACATCTTAAAGCTGTGAAAGTGGCCATCACTGATGGCAGGCTATATTTGGTCTTGTTCTTGTTTTATTTGTTTGTTTTCAGTTGTACATATTCATGGAAGGAGAAACCTTGTTTTCAGTTCTCATAAGATATTCAGTGCTCTAGTACAATATCATCTGTACTAATTGTTCAAGCACAGTTTGCAAACTGCATCAGCTTAATTAAAAATAATTTCCTCTTCCTCGAAATGATTCTTATTCTTCCAATTTACCAGTTGTGCTCGGGCTGCTACAGCTGCTGCCTGGTTATGTTTAGTGGGAGCCCCTGATTTACTTTCAGGGGAGTAAGTGAACCCCTTCTACCCTGGAGGTCCCTGCACTAATTACTGAAAGCAAGCCCAACAACGGACTAAATGGATGTGAGTACCGGTGAACAAAGTCAGCAGTGTGAATCAGAATGCCAGAAGAGACTATAATAAAACCAGGGTTAATAAGAAAACACTAACCAAGTCCAAGTTTACAAAAAATATTTTATTTTGTTTTTCCAAAAAAAATAAAGAGGAAAAAAAAAAGGCTGGCCAACACATTGGGGGTGTGCTACAAGCAAAATACACCCCCTCTTATAATAGAAGAGACATGCTATTTATCAGCCCCTGAAGTTTTTATTCAAAGCTCTCTCTCTCTCTCTCTCTCTCTCTCTCTCTCTCTCTCTCTCTCTCTCTCTCTCTCTCTCTCTCTCTCTCCTCGCTCCCTTT
>VUQK01042541.1:0-17893 GCA_015106715.1 Bujurquina vittata
GGCTTAAAAAAAAAAAGAAAGAAAAAAAAAGAAGTTGGTTCTGTAGTTTTCGTTCTTTCCTTGTATGTGCCCGGTGTGTTTTGAGTGTTTGCTGCTTCTTCCTGTTGTAGTTTTGGATTTTTGTTGTTTGGCTTCTTGGACTTTCTGCCTCTGCAGCACTTTTTGTCTCCCCCAAAAGTTTCACTGGGCAGCTTCTCTGTCATCAGTCTGCATTTTGGAGCCTTTTAAGGATTTCTCTGTCCTACGTGACAAAGAAAACCCCCAGATTAATTAATATTTGTTAATTAGCCAAATAATTAGAAGAGCAGCAGTAAAGCAGAGGTACCCGTCCAGTAAAAATGTCTGTGATCCATCAGCACGCTGATCAAGTTTTGGGCCTAACCTTTGTTTCACGTCTCTCAGAGAGCTCTCCGTCTGCCACGCTGCAAGTGAACAAAGCGCTGACTGACGCTGACTGCCTGGCATCGTGCTAATAACAGCGGAGCAGCTAGGAATACGTGTCATGTAGCAGGCTGCTGCTGCTGCTGTCAGCTCGCAGCCCTCGCAGTCGACAGACACGAGCAGCAGAACAAGATCCGGCTAATTCTCCTTCAATCCAACACGCACTCCAAGACGAGTGGACAGCCGAGGCAGCCTGTGGCTGTTTGCCTCAGGAGAAACAAGCACGGAGGTGAAAACAATCATTTAGATTCACACTAATGGAATAAGTAGAGACTAATTGGGTGGTTAGAATGAACAATGATTGCCAGAAATGAAGAAAAAGGACCCGCCACCCACAGAAGACCTCAACGGCACATCCAGCGAAACGGGCACCTGAACAGGTGTCGCCAGAGACCAGACTGTGATGGTTAAAAAAAAGAGACATGACAGATCTCATGATGTCGTACAACACATGTCAAATCAAGTCTGAGTCAGCTGTAAAGCTGATGAGCATCAACTCAGAATGGCTTCTGCAGACCAAACAGCAGGTGTGGCACCAGCCCATCGTGAAAACAGGTATTTAGATTAAAATCATGCAAATGGAATGAATTTAAACCAAATCTAAGCCGGCATGAGCATCGATAATTTGTCTGATGGAACCCTCCCAAAGGGATTAATAAAGTTTTATCTAATCTAATCTAACCAGGAATGAGGGGAAACATGTTTGAAGTCCCGACGTCATCTCCCAGGACCCGCAGACCCTCCACATCATTTCCTAGAAGAGAGGTTGCATCGGCCCGTCTCTTACAAAGAGAGAAATGGAGGTCAGATTAGGAGCTCAAATGCATTTGTCTCTTTTTAAACGGCAGCTCATTAGCTCCCGGCTGTGAATACCCGTCCACATACAGGCTCAGATCAGCGGGGTTTTCTGGAAGAACAAAACACTTTTTATCTGTTTGTGCTTTAAATGGTGAACTTAACACATCGGACACTTATGCCCGCTCTGTCTGTGACGTCATGTTCAAGAATGCTGCTGATTGGCAGAAGAGGCAGTGGATCCAAACATCGTAACTTTCAGTCAGCAGTCACGTGTCTTTCTTCTCTGGAAACTGATTTTTAAAGCGTGTGAATTTTGTTTTATTCTCATTGAGAAATAGTAGAAAAGTTCTTGAACACAAACTTTCCCTTGGTAGAAATTGTAACGAGGATAGCCAGGTGACTTTTAAGGAGCACCTCGAGCCAACGTTGAACTAAAATCAGTTCAACTTTCATTTTAGAACTATTTTCAGCAGCGACCAGATGCTGAAACAAGACCGCCAGCTGACGCCTACCCAACGTGGAAATGGTAAATGGACTAGTTCTTATATAGCGCTTTTCTACTCTGAGCACTCAAAGCGCTTATACAGCACGTTTACATTCACACAAGCACTTCCATGTGTAACTAAGCTAAGTGCTTTAATTATCTAACATTCACACACGCTTGTGTCAGAGAGCAACTTGGGGTCCAGTATCTTGCCCAAGGATGCATTGGCATGCAGCCTGGAGTAGCCAGGGATCAAACCACTGACCTTCTGATCAGTGGGTGACCTGCTCTACCTCCTGCCGGACAGAAGCTCGAGCCTCAACAGATCCAGGAAACAGATCCTTAAACAGGAAGTACTCACCCCCGCCGAGGCAGCGCCCTCTCTGGGCGGTGCTTCCTTAGAAGGCAATACTATCATATTTTTGAATGTATTCATTTTGTTTTCTTTGTCTCTCTAAACATGCATTAAGAAGTTTGCAGGGCAGAAAAAAATCAGATGACAGACGTTTGATTACACAAACATGATGGAGCAGGTCATGGATAATAGCTAGTGATCTGTGAATAACTGGAGCCTTTTATATAATATTATACTGCAGCATATTTCTAACTAACCAGGCAGCTCAGTCTCTTTGTCCCAACACTTCCTTTAAATACAGTTTGGGGTCAGCTGGAAAGATAGGCCGATGCTATAAGATGATATTTAGAAGCCACGTATACCAGGATCACTTCCTGCATGCTGTCAGTACAAACACCAGCAGCAACAATCATAGTTGTAAATATAACATTATTATAACCTGTAACCTTCAGATCAATCTATTGACCTTGAAGGAGAGGTCAGAGGTCAAATGTGACATTTGAAATCTTTATGCGGTACTTTCTATATGTGACCACACTGGTTAGAATCATAGTTTCTACGTCATGAGGCTTTTTGGCAAATTAGAAGGAGTAAGTGATGAAGCTGACCTTGAAGGCCCTGATGAATGGAAGCCACATTTTACTGGACTGTTAACATAATCGCTGACCCCTGACCCCTACAGAGTTTTATCAGAATTCATTCAAAACCTTTTGAGCTGTTTTCAGATAGAATGACACACAAACGCTGCCACAAACACGACCTGCTTGGTGGAGGTAATAATAATTATAATCATAATAATGATGATATCTGACAGATTAATAAAAAATAGCAAAGAAGCTGGTAAAAGAAAACAATGTTAAAAGTGTCTAAAGGAAAAGACTCCTGCTAACAGAACAAGTACTCATTAGTCGCTCAGCACAATCAAAGCTTAGCTCACTCCCGAGGATGGCCCACACTGAGAGGGCGGCAGCGCCTCCCCAGGTTTGATGCTGCAGGTGGCTGAGTGCTGAGTGGAGCCAGCTGGGCAGTGTTTCCTCACAAGTGGGTGTCAGCTGAAACAGTGGGAGAGGACGGGACACACCCACAGCAGGCCTGTGACGGGAACAACAGCAGCTGTCTGTGCAGCACATCCGAGTCGTGCTGTATTTGAACCATGTTAAACTGCAGCAGCTCCATCAAATACTTTTATATCGTATAAACATGTGCATGTGAGTCCGGCTTTGACTTCCTTTGGAGGACGACGTTTATCTGTGTCCTCTTCTTTCCTCCTCTTATCACCACCTCTCCTTTTCTTTCCAGTTTCCCCCACACAGCATCCAGCATGGGCTTGAAATGTTTTGGCCATGATCCAGGAAGCCAGTGCTGCATGTGGAGGTGTGTGGAGGCTGAGGGGAGTAGAGGATTAGGGAGGGGGACATGGAAGGAAAGGATGCAGAAAGAGGGAGATGAGAGGAAGGAAAACAGCGATTTAAGGGAATTCAGTTCAATTCTGTTTTATTTACAGTATCAGTCAAAATTTTAGACACACTTACCCAATGGATAAGTGAGCACTGCCGCCCTCTCAGTGTGGGCCAGCCTCGGGAGTGAGCTGAGCTTTGATTGTGCTGAGCGACTAATGAGTACTTGTTCTGTTAGCAGGAGTCTTTGAACATCATTTTCTTTTACCAGCATCTTTGGTTTGCTATTGTTTATTAATCTGTCTGATATCATCATCATTATTATTATTACCATCCATCCATCCATCCATCCTCCTCTACTTATCTGGGTCCGGGTTGAAAAGTCTTGAAATCACAACAAGAGTCCCCTCAAGTGCTTTATATTGAAAGGTAAAGAGCCCACAGTATTAGAGTGAAAACGCAACAACAAGACAAGGTGCAAGAGCAGCTGAATTCTAATCCAAAGAGCGGCTGCAAACTGAGGGAAGCTAAAGGTGAGTCTCAGGCTCGCTTCATTAAATCATCGAATGGTTTCAAACGCACTCTGCAGACTTCCAGAGTCCAGTGCAGGTCCAACTCGCATACTAGAAATGGATGTTTTTCTGCTCTTTTTTTGGCCCATATTAGGCCTTCACTCATAGCACTGACTCAGGACGAGTACTACAGAAACGGGTTTATTGAGTATCTAAAGCTGAAAGGCAAGCTCAGCAGTCCAAGTGTTAACCCATACAACCTGCAGGATCTTAATGTCTGGCTCCAAGGTAAAGCTCAGCCGCAATGCCTGTCCAACACACTGGTGCAAAGGTCCCAATCAGGTCACGGGAAAGAGAAAGGTCAGCTGAAGGGCGAGTGTCGGAGCGTAGTGGTATACCACACATCAGAATGTCTCCAACAATCCCACAGCATCAGCGCAATAGAAACCTTTAACGTTACACTGCCTTTTCTCTGAAAGCAAAGAGCACGAAATCAGCAACTGTCTTGAGCGGCTCCTCAAGACATCAAGTTACTGATGCACTCTTTCATAGTGATATTTGATTTATTCATAAAAAAATTCAAAGGCAAATATTTTACAATGAACTCCAAAAAAAGTCTAACCTTATTTGCCAGATTTTGATTAAAATAAAATATAAATAAACGAGTAAATTATGGTCTGATTTAGCTACAGTTGATTAGCTCCAGCTGTGGTGCACACTTTATTGACTCAGTAATTTTATAGAGTCTGTTTCTTCTACAGAAGGCGTGTCAGTGGGATTAAGGAGGTCCTTGAAGTATTTCATCCACCACCCAACTACAGCCTCAGTCGAAGTTAGCATCACCACCAGCACCGTGTAAGTAAAGCACTGCTTTCCTCCCCTGAGTCGCCTGACGTCGTTGACGTCTCCCAGTAGGACAACAGAGCCTTCTGGATGAATCACCCTCCAGCACCCCAGCAACTCCAAGAAGGGTGGGTGGTCTGAAATGTCATTTAATGCATAAGCACAAACAACAGTCTGGACCCTTCCCCAGCCGGAAGGCGCAGGGAAGCAAACCTCTCGCCCACCAGTGAAAATTGCAACATAGAGGTAGCAAGCCATGGGGATACAAGAATACCCACCCCAGCTCGCTGTCTCCTCACCGGCAACTCCAGACTGGAACAGAGTCCAGCCCCTCTCCAGAAGACTGGTTCCAGAGTCCAGGCCATGCATTGCGATGAACCCAACTATATCTAGGTGGTATCTCTCAACCTCACGCACTAGCTCAGGTTCCTTCTCCCCCAAAGAAGTAACATTCCATATCCCAATAGCCGGGGATCGGTCCAACAGGGCCTACCCCTGGCTGCTGACTCACACGCACTGCATTTGACCCCTACAATGCCTCCTGTGGGTATTGAGCCTACGGGATGATGGTCCATGTCTCCTCTTTGTGCTAAGGCCCAGCCACCAGACACTGTCCCTGGAGCTCCCTCCCCAGGCCTGACTTCAGGGTGGGGCCCCTGTAACCCTATCCCAGGCAGGGTAAACTGTTCCCTTGATGTTGTTTCCATAGGGGTATGACTTTCAGTCATTCAGGAGGGGCTCAGAGTAGAGCCACTGCTTCTCCACATCAAAGGAGCCACATGAGGTGGTCCTGGGCACCTCTTGGGTGAGGTGTTCCGGGCATGTCTTACAGGGAGGAGGTCCTGGGGCAGACACAGGACACGCTGGATAAATGACACTTCTTGGCTGACCTGGGAACATCTTGGTGTTCCTCTAGAGGAAATGGAGGAGATGGCCAAGGAGAGGGAGGTCTGGGTTTCTCTGCTGCCCTGGATAAGCATAAGAAAATGGATGGATGGAGGACTTCTTTAAGCTGTCTGGTAGGAATGGGGTCTAATAGACATGCTGATGGTTTGGAGGAAGTAACTATTGAAGTTAACTCAGAAAGATTGCTCAGAGAGTCTTTGAATGGTCTTTTGATGGTTTTGAATAATTTTTTCTCTAATGTCTAAAATTGTATTTGTAAAGAAATCCATGAAGTCATTACTAGTTAAAGTGAAAGGAATACTCGGCTCTACAGAGCTCTGACTCTTTGTCAGCCTGGCTACAGTGCTGAAAACAAACCTAGGTTTGTTCTTATTTTTGTCAATTAATGATGAATAGTAAGATGTCCTGGCTTTACGGAGGGATTTTTTTTTATGGAGCAGCAAACTTTTTCCAGGCTAAAATGAGCCTGTTTGGTGTTATTGTACAGCACGTTGGTGAGCTTGTTACAGATAAAGTGGTATGATATCATGGTATTTTGTATGTCACATCTCCAGAGTTAAAGCTCTGCAGCTGCCTTCTTGCTGGTCTTGGAGCTTGAAGGCAGCATCGATTCACAGAAAGCACTAGTGACTTTTTTTTTTTACATGAAGACGTCATTAAGACTGTAGAGTTGTGTGAGAGGTGCAGCAGTGCTAGTTATGTGTGTGTCACACGCTTATTGTGTTGATGGAAGTCCAGTTTTGTCATTGTGTAATACTTACTAAAACAGATGCTTGGTTAATGAATGTTTTGTTTATTGTACTACTGTCTCTAAAAATGTTGAGAATAGCTTTTGGAGGTTAAAGGTGAACAGTGTACAAAATATATTTTTCATTCAGTCAAGTCAGCTCGGTGTACAACAAGTATTTGCAAGTGTACAGAAGCAGCAACATCTGGGCGCCGGGGTGGCCCAGCGGTCGAGCAGGCGCAGTGTGTGGTGTGTCGGTGCAGGCGCTGCAGGCTCAAGTTCAGTCGCCATTTACTGCGTGTCTTTCCCATGTCTCCTCCTGGCCAAAAAAAAGTAGCAACATTTGCATTTTAGTAGTAGTATTTTACTTAAGTATTAGCGTGAAAATATACTTAAAATACTTAAAGTATTTGTGGACTCAGTACACAGTACCTTAAAAGTCAAGCTGCAGTTACGGGTGAACATGTTGAAATTATGAATGCTTGACAGCAGATTTTTGTTACAATAAATGACAAAGTTATGCTGAATCAACATAATTTTTTTCATTCAGTCGTGTGTGAATAAATACTTTGGATTTACTAGTAATAATTAAGTGGTGGGGGGGGTATATTAGTTCAATAAATTTCAGTTATGTGGGACTGATGTACACATCAAATGAATTCGAAGGAATGCTTTGAGTACCTGCATTGAGTCAGTCACATGATGGAGGAGGTGGTAGGAGGGGAGAACTGAGGCAGGAGAGAAGACAAAAGGAGGAAAGCAGAGGGAGAGATGAGAGAGAGAGAACAAACACCAGGAGAGAAGAAGCCATTTTCCTTTACATTGGAACACATCACAGCTGCTCTCGATGCATTTCCACACCAAATTTGAGCCTCCATAAATTTACCTGTGAAGTCCATTAAGAGCGACTGATCTGAAATCGCCTGAGAACGATAAAGACGCAGAGGTGGAGTGCACTTCCTCTCAGATATGTTTCACCTCTGCTGTTGTTTTCCTCTCAGTTTTTCCCTCGTCTCCTCTCTGCTTAACAGAGCAAAGTGCTTTTAATTTGCCTCTTTGTGAAGACGTCCCATTTCCCATTTAAACAAGCATCTCGATTGGCTCGCTTGCCCTCAGCAGAGCGACAGCAAACAGTTCAGCACCCTTCTTTCACGTTTTAATGGCCTCCTCTCTTCAGCTGCATCCCGTTTTATTTCACACTGGAGACGGCTGAAGCGTCTCCTCAGCATTTCCACTGCTCCCTGCCTTAATCTCTTTGCGCTTAATTCCCCTTTAACTCTGTTTGCTGGAGTCGTTAACTGATTAAGCAGTTTAATTAGGCCGTGCACACTGAATACCCAGCCAAGAGTTCCTAATGAAACTACAACAAAAAGGACAAATCGGGGGAATTTTTCATTGCAGGAAATTATAACCAATTCAATGTGAAATATCACATTTCTGTGAAGATTTACAGAATTATTTCGTCAGTGTTTATGAGAACTTCTGTGAGGTCCATGCATTAAAAACCAGACACAGTGATTGTAGTAATATAGCTGTAACTGTAAGGAAACTGGGTCTATATTGCACACTAAATTCTTTTTAGCAGAACATTTTTCAAAGCTTTTCAATTTTAAATATCTACACATTTTCCAGAATGATGGATAAAAACTGACTCCAGTTTATCTGGTGGAAGTGTCGCCTCGGTATGCTGTCTAAGCCTTAAACAGCTCCTGGACGCCTGGGTGAGGTGTTTTAGGCACCTCTTTTTTGGAGGAGTAGCAGCTCGAATGACTTTCCATGTGTATGGAACTTTATTTGAGACCCTTCAGAGTAAGCGTTCTGCCTCTTGTGCATTCAAAACAAACTTTGTTTTCTCGCGGTAACAAACTTCCATATCAGCCTTCGTCATTTAAGGAGACGGCTGGCTCGGCTGCAGCTCAGCCGCCCGGCTGCCCGGCACCTCTCGTGCAGCATTCAGTAACCATGAAGACGGACTGGTCAACGATGAAGATGACTATATCACTTGGATGTTTGTGGTGGTCCTGAATTATAAATGTTAAACATTAGGGATCTTAAATGTGACCCCAGAAGGTCATGTGCCATGTGGAAGTCAGCACAGGGGGTCTAAGGTTATTTGTTTAACTTAAGAACAAGGTGTGTAAACGCCGTCTCCCTAAATGTTGAAGGCTGATATGAAAGTTATCTCTACAAGACAAACAAATTGCAATTTCAGCCTGTGTTAGACCTCGACAGAAGTAAAATCTGATGTCACGATCTCCACAATCTGACATTTTCAGCTTGAGTCCGTTCTTGGAAAGGTTTTAAGAACACCGAGAACCAGATCATGAGCATTCAAGAAAAGATAATCATCTCGCGATCTCGAGAAAACCATCGGTAAATTAACTTGTTATCTCGCGAAAACGTTTGTTTTCTCAAGAAAACAAAGTTATTTGTCTTGTCATCTCAAGAAAACCGTAATCATTATTCCGTGATAACGAGAAAAATAACTCGTTATCACAAGAAAGCCATCAGAAAAAAGTTTCGATGTACCACGTCCGCTCTCGTATGACTGAGCCTGTCCACACAGCGTTATCGTGACGGGCCAGTGACGGGAAAGTTGCTGAGGGGACGGACTTGGCCACACCCCCACTGAGCCAAGCCTCTCGTCACAGGTGACAGCTGTGCTGCTTATTTGCCCTTTACACATCAGAAACTCTTCCATAAACCCATTTTTCAGACACAGATAGTTTACAGATATTTAAACTTCATGTTTCACTGGTTATTGACGTAAATGCACCTCTACACTTTTGGATCTCGAGTCCACGGATCCCTACCCTGATTCCAGGCCCTCTCACACCTCCAGCAAGGCTCCAGCTTCGGGGAATAGACTTCTATTATAGGTGAGATATCCTGCGTGGGCCCACAAGCCTGGCCCTGGATTACAAATAAGTCCCCCACTAAGACACCCAGCAGGCAGTGCAGCTTCCATCCAGACAACCAGCATGCAGGCCTGTCCCAGCGTGCTGCTCTACCAAACACCTTTAATTGAAACAATGCTGTTCATGCAGGAATACACACACACACACACACACACACACACACACACTTGATAGTCATGCTGCAGTTGTATAATCCTTTTATTTTCTTATTTAATCCTTTTTTGAATCTTATATGTTTATATTGTTTGTGGAGGTCTTTCTCACCTGGAGCACTGGGAGCACTGGGAACACTGGAAACTAGCCAAGCAAACACGCAGTGCAACACAACAAGAAACAGATCGACACCCTCCTAAAATAATGTTTTGGGGTTTTTTTGTTTGTTTTTTTAGACAACACAAAAACCTGAACCAAATATTGAAAATACGATTTTAAAAAATTACTTCGGCCATTATTTTAAGAGCGTGACAAAATGCAATCTGAGGGTTCACATACACACAGACACACAAAGGGCAATCACAAGGGGAACACAGCTGAAACTAGTCAGAGGCAACAAGACAGGGGAAGTAATGCTAAATACAAAGAGACACAAAGGAGGCAAGATCAAGAAACTCAAGGAATTAAACACACTGCTCAAAACACTTAAAGGAACCCTACTAGTCTAAGAAGTCCTGATTTAGAGTACTGCATTGGTCCTACGTATATAACTGAAAATCCTCTCTGAACCTAACCTGACATGCAGCTGGAGAACTGTAACTACACGTCCACAAAGTTACATACTGTACGTAGGGCCCGTCACTCAATTAACAAGCAGGAGCGGCATTTAGCAGTTAGCATTAGCTTACTAATTAGCATTAGCTCTAGGGTGAGAAATATTTGTGGCTAGAACCCTGTAGTTAGCATGACCACCAATGATGGCAGATAAGTAAGTAAGTTGTTTTCCCACCATTGGTACATTGAGCTAATGATGAGCAGATCGATCCTAATATCGATAATACCAATGTTGGTATTGACCAATACCAGTGTAATGCGATACTTTAGTGTGTTTAAGAAAAATCCAGAAAATTAGTGAATGAAGGGATATTACATTTTTGTGTTGTACTTTTTGAACACTCTACCTGGGAAACAAAGTTTCCATTTGTTCTTTAATGATTATTTTGTACTCTTCATTTATGAAAAATCACTGTATGGAGAAAATTGCTTTGTTAATGTTCTATTGTTTCAGAACAATAACTTTTATTTTGATAAAGTCTTTTCTATTTACCTATAGACTTTCCCCAGGGTTTAAACTAATTAATGATCCAAAGGAAAAAAATTACAAACCAGTTCAACTTCATGAAAATTCTTCATAATTATTAAAAAGTATCAGTATCTGTGATACTGGCCCTGAATTTACTTGGCATAGGATCGATACCAAATCTGGCAGTATCGTACACCACTACATGGAGCAGTGCTAAGATCCTCCTTCTGGCTCTGATTGCTTGTTTTTGACCGGGAACAGTTCAGGGAGGGGGTGGAGGAGCTCGATTTTTTTTCTCCACAGATTATGTGTCTCATACTGTCGTGACATGGTGCCAGTTTTAACAAACACATACTACAGCTTTAATCTGTATAAGAGAGAAACTTGTGGCTTTAGTTCTTACTGTCGATGATTGCCATTTTTTCAGTTTTTCACATTTAGCCATGCGGTTTTGAAATAGCACCCATTTTCACAAAGACTGTTGTTGATTTAAAAACAGCATATCTTTATACATTGTTAATGAAATGCAGACAAAAGTAAAGACTCTTTTGACGAACTGTGAATAATTGTTTTACATTCTGTGATAAATGATGGAAGTCACCCAGGAGTATTAAATAAAGATGGTTACATGTATTTCAGCTCTGAGTGTTTAATATCTAGCCGTTTTATGGGGATGTGGATCTTTCAGATCAATTTGAGAAGTGATTTTGTTCATGTTTCACATTTTATTGCATCATGTAGGGTGGAGCACCAGTCTTGGTCTTGTCTCGGGTTATGTGGTCTTGACTACAACGCTGCCTGAAACTAGCAGCACTGCTGTGTACAAACCTTTTGATTTCACCTCTTTTTGAGTTTGTCTAAATGTATCAGTGAGGAACGTGATTCACATCAAATTTAGGATGCAACGCTTGGTTTCCGTCACTTGGTTTTTACTTTAGCTGAAGGATGTGTGACACTGACTCTTCCAGGAATTTAATAAATATAGATACAAGTTTCTGAAAAATAAGTGTGCACTGGGACAAGTGCTTTACCGTGGGAGTAAGGGTGTTAAAAAGTGCGTGGAGCGCCCCCTGTTAAAATCAACTTAAACTGCATGTTACCTCAGTGTCTGGGGTCAGGGTTGGTTGGTGCTCCTTTGTGGACACCGGGGGCTGGACTGACATGTTTGCATTTTGTCCATGTGTGTTTTAGCTGCTAAAACTTGCTGGTTAGAATGAAGAAAACGTGGTGGTTTGGGTTAAACCACGCCCCTTAACAACAGTAACTTGGTTGTTGATGAGCATGAAGAGGCAGACCTGTCTCCCTGATGCTCTGAATTGCTGATAAAGACACCACTCGAGCAGCTTTAAGAAAATGACATTTTTTGGTGCTCTGATAAAGAGAACAGGCTCCGAGCATCAATGAATTAACAGGATATTATTATGGAAAAATGATTAACCGCTGAGCAAACGTGCGCGGACACTCGTAGTTTGGTGTTTAGCGCATTGCGGTGTCTCTGATAAAGTTGGAGATGTTGTTTCTCTCCATTTGCTGATTCTGTGATTCTGGCTGCATGTTTGATTTCTGCAAAGACATCAGGGACACAACGTAATTTATGGTTTCCATCTAGCTGCAGATGAAAAATAATCAAACCAAATAAAATGCAAAGAGGAGGAAGTGATTATCTAAATGATGGCTGCCGGGTTTGGGGAGTTTCATCTGACAGCTGAGCGCACTGTCTTTATGGACAACTGGAGGATAGAGGGAGGGGGAGGAGGAACGCAGGCGCAAAGGGGCGGTTTGGGGTAAAATGGTGAGGGGAGCAGGGGTGGGGCACACTCGCATTTGGGCACTTTACAAGAGGAAAAGATCAATTCTGCACACACACACACACCCACACACACACACACACACACACACACACGCCCGCTCTGACAGCTCGAGACAGAGCATGACATTTAAAAGGAAAAAGCTGACATTGACTCCATCACTGTCACCCGACTGCCATAAAGCAGCTGCAAATATTAAAACATTTTTCATCTGTGCCGCTCGGGGTTATTGGCACCAGAAATTGTTTTCCTCTCCGTCTGTTGCTGGCCTGCTCTGCCGCAGCCCTCCCCCGAGACCCCTGCCTGTTACCGCCGCCTCACAACATATTGGCAGTTGATGTGAAGCTATCCATGTACACTTGCCACTCACAGAGTCTTTATCGCCTTCCACTCTCCCTCTGCAGCAAAACCCTCCTCCCACCCTGCCTGCTACAGGAAACCACACACACACACACACACACACACATGTGCCTGCACACCCTGGAATAACCAGGCAGACAATGAAAGTGTCATTAAATCACTTGCACAGGAAGCCATCTTTGTGTGTTGTTACATGTATGTTTGCCACTTTTTCAGCAGAGTCCCGAACAGTCTGACTGATTACTCTTCCTGCTTTTTTGTTCTCTGCTTTGGAGACAGGCTGCAGTCTCAAAGCTTCTATTTAGATGTTTGCAGATATTTGTTGCTCTCATTCTTTTGTGCTGACACTTAAAATAGCCTCTAATAAAAGGCTTATTGCTTGTCACATGAGTGCAGTGTGTTCCAAATCTATTCAAATGGCTTTGATTGCTCTGTAAATAAAACAGCACCCTGTGTTTTCTTTGGAAATCTATTTGGCGTCTTCACAGGAAATTTCATATGACCGTCTCTCCTATTTTCTCTCCTGTCTGTGTATGTGACAGGTTTGTATTATCAAAGGTGGTCAGCCTAAAGCAGGGGTATTCAACTCCAGGCCTCGGGGGCCGGTGTCCTGCAGGTTTTAAAAAGTGTCTCTGCTTCAACACACCTGAGTCAAATATGGACGTCATTAGCAGGACTCTGGAGAACTTGACTGCATAGTGAGGAGGTGATTCAGCCATTTGGTTCAGGTGTGTTGGATCAGGGACACATCTAAAACCTGCAGGACACCGGCCCTCGAGGTCTTGAGTTGAATACCCCTGGCCTAAAAGCATGATGCCATCCTCATTTTCTTACCTAGAATAACATTTGTGTGATACCTTTGAGACAACAGCCAGCTCAGCCAATCAGTGTTTAGACCTGCTGTTGTTGCTGCAAAATTTTTTTAAAAAGTTCCTCTGCAGTCCAGCAGAGGCAGCAGTGAGTCGGTCCCCATACACTCCTGTCCAGCAGAAATAAGCATGTTTACAGCTGATACAAAACTGCTTTGGTCTCTGTGGATAATTTCCCCCTTCATACCAGCTGTATGTTTCTATAACGCTCCTGTTTAAGTTTGCATTATTGGGGGCGTGGCCTCTTTGACTGACAGCTGGATGATGACACAGGCGGCTGTAGCTGCTAGCTGTCTGCTAGGCTTCACCTCAGGTAACTGGAGTCACTGAACTGGACCTCTGGACCGTGTTTGTGCTGTTGGAGCCTTTTGGAGCACTTTGAATGCAATTATCTGACCAATAATATGGCTGCTGTGGCTTCATTGGACTAACAGGAATCACCCCCTGCTGGGCATTTGAGACCATGCAGATCATGCAGTGCTTCAGCATTGGCTTCACTTTTCAGACCCCGAAGCCTCGTTCATTATAATGTAGCATACCATGGAAAAATGTAAAACAGTTAATTGTTCAATTTTTTCACTGCAATCATTTAATCTCTGCACCCAGTCTGATCTCAGGTCTGTGTTGAACACACGAGCGTCACACATTTTATATATAAAATATGTCAGTGAGCACTCCACCACGAATGCTGTCGGGAAGATTCAACGTCATCACACCCGACGAAGTCATGCGACCATGAAGTAGTTTGTTTGCATTTTACTGGTTTTAACCTTCAGACATCATAAAACTGGAGTTAATTTCTTCTTTTGCTTCTTTTCTTTTTCTACTGAAGCTAAATTATAAATATTTATTTCCTATAGTGATGATTTTTCTGAGTCTGAAAGGTAAAATCCCACTGCTAACTTCCAGCATGAATGGAGGAAAAGATGGGCAAACCATGTCCTAGTCACAGCTGAGTTTGGTTTTTTCTGTATTTGTTTTTCTGTTTCTCTGTTTGTTTGTTTGTTTGTTTCTTTTTGTTTTTCTGTTTGTTTTTGTTTCTCTGTCTGTTTGTTTGTTTTTCTGTTTGTTTGTATTTGTTTGTTTCTCTGTTTGTTTTCTTGTTTGTTTGTTTCTCTGTTTGTTTGCTTGTTTGTTCCTCTGTTTGTTTGCTTGTTTGTTTGTTTCTCTGTTTGTTTGCTTGTTTTTCTGTTTGTTTTTCTGTTTGTTTATATCCACTAAAGCATCTCTGACATCAACACTGATTGGCAGAAGCAGGAAAAATTTGGATCGATCAACATCATAGTTGTCGTTAAAAGTCACTGTTATGTGATAACTGCATATGTTTTATTCATTTAATGGACTGTGACATGCAGTCTATAGCAGTGCATTGTTAAACTAGTACAGACCTTTTTTTATAATAAGAAAAAAACCCCGCAAACCTCGTAAATATTAAAGGATGTTTTGAAACCAGCCTCTCACAGTTCAGCTTGGACCAAATGAACAGCTCAGCTAAGGCGGCTCTTTGTTCAGCCCGCAGGCTGTCTTTAGGCCTGTGGAAGATATTTGCTGCTAATGCTCACCAATGAGAGGTCCAAATGGTCTTATTACAGCAGCTCCCACCGCTCACGCTATACATCAGGTAGAAACACACGGCAAAATGGTGACCCTGATTGTTCTGGGAGCAACAGCGCTCATTACTCAACACGCCTCACCCTCCCTCTCTACACGCAGGGCTCTCTCTTACCCCCCCTCTCCTTATACATTCTGTTCATTGGAAGATAAAGCCCACCGAGCAGCAAACACCCACGGACGTTTGGTGGGTTAAACCTGGCTGGTCAGGCTGAAAACAGTCTCTTTACACCTAAATTTGGGCCTTGAAGTGACTGTTGGTGCTATAAAAAACTGAAAATGGGATCAGATTTGGTTAAACGGGTGAAAAGTCGCCTCTTCCAGTTGTTACAGAGACTTGAATTCAGCCTAATTTCAGCCATCGCTGCCTGCTGATTAGAGCTCTAACAGATTTCGGTCGTCACGGCTAAAATCAGTTACAAGTGAAAGTTTGGTTGTCTACATCACACCGAGCTGTCTTTCATTTTTACTACATCAGAGAAAATGTGAGATTTGATTAGGCTGTGAAATATGACGATATTTGTGGTATTATTCCTCTGTGCTCACTGTGAGTCTCCAGGTTAGTGATGAGACTGAATCTGCTGCTCGTCTCAGGAAGAAGTGACGTCCTTTCACTTTTTACCTCACGGCTGGAATCACCCTGCATGAGCTCAGTCCCAGACTCTGGATCAGTTTCACTTTGGTATGCATTTATGAAGATATCACCTTTGACTCTGTCTGCAGTGGGAAACAGTTCTGCTGCAAAAGTTTCTCACTGCTAAGTTGGATCATTTTCTTCTCAATTTTATTTTGTTTCATTCATCTTTTCTGAACTACATTGCTTTATAAAACCATTCTCTTGTATGATGTTCAGATTTTTACATTTTATTTGCAGTTTTACTTAATGACCTACTCTATCTCACTGCAGTTTCTTCTATTTAAACAAGCTCATTTTGTTTTAAGTAATTTTATTGTTTTGTTTTGTCATATTTTGTGGTGTTGAGCTCTTCTCCTGTAATAATGTTATTGTTATTCGTCGTGCTTGAGCTCCTGGCTTCTGTGACACTGAATTTTTGGTATAAAGTTGATCTGATCTTGTACAGTACAACAGCATGTACAGTATTTACATGTTTAATGCATGTATATCCCTGAGTCAGTGTGTGTGTGTGTGTTGTTGCATTGGTCCCCAGCCGGCTGAACTCTGCTTGACCTGTATGCAGGGAACAGCCGGGTCAGTTGTCTATTGGTCAAGATAGATAGCAGCCAGCACCAATCACATTACAGGGATCCCCTGCAGCCAGCAGCCTCGTTAGTGCAATAATCAGTCATTGTTAGAGACCTCGGGCTCATCTCAGTCTGCCCTTTAACCCGTCCGTCCCTCCGTCTGAGGGGATCACACTGTCAGCCATCTGCTGTGTCACGTGACCGGGCAAGCACTGCTATATCTGACGAGCTGTCAATCAGCCGAACCCAGAGCCAATAGGAGAGCAGCTCAGAAAGCAGGAGCTGTAACACATCGCTTATGGATAACGTTTAAACTTTAGTCTTAAGACAAAAGGCAAAAACAGGAAATTTCAGAGCCATGAGAGCAACACACACACACACACACACACACAAATGTCCGAAACTCAATCACCAGAGGTCGTATTAGTGAGTGGGGGAACAGATTCGATTAGCGCTGTATTAGATACGGGAAATGATTTCTGTCAAAGCCATCTTTACTGCAATTATGATATGATAATTATGTGTTTCATTATTTACGTGGGAAAGATATCAAGCTGAAATCACTGCTGGATACACACAAAAGTCGGGAGCATGCTGAGAACATGAAGGTGTAACCCACATACTACCTGGCTGTATGAATGGGCTCTGAGTTCTTTATGAACAGTAATAATTTCTTACCTTTGAGTTCCTAAATCACACAGTATTGTATTATTGGTTATAGCAACACACACTGACAACTTAAGGTTCAAACAATAATTTCCCCATTTTAATGAACAAGCACCAATCAAACCCCTCCCTCTCTCAGGTCTGTCAACCTTTCACACACATGTGTGAGCAATAGTCCAAAACCATATGCAAACAAAACAAACTCGTTGCAGGCCTGATTCGGGGCTCGGGTGCGGGGAGACCAAAAACTTTGCGGTCGTTTCACCCACTGGGAGCAAAGTAATAAACAAAACGGTACCTTGAGCCAGATATGGCGGTGCGCCAGTTCAGTCACACGTGATTCTGCCGCGGCAGGAAGGAAGCAGAAGAGCATACCCCTCGCGGTGTCCTTTTCCAGCGTGGCCAGAGGAACTCTGAGCTATCGGTAGCTCAGAGCGCTATCTGGGTCTTTCCTCCCGTCTCTGCGCTGTGAGAGGCAGCCGAAGCCGATGCGATGAGCTGTGTTAGCTAGCCGCAGCTTCCAGTCAATCCACGCGGATAATCACCGCTCGCTTAGCCAGCGAGCTAACCGCGATAATTGAGTCCAGCCACTCTCAGACGAAACCCTGCACCTCGTGGCGACCTTTCCTCCTTCCGACAATCTTGCCGATGTCTGCACGGAGTAGCAGTTCAAGCACCGAAAGCGACAGTAACAACTTTCACTTAATCAGCCAAAGTCAATCACAAAACTCCGAGCGGGTCTCTCGCTACTTTCACGC
>VUQK01042543.1:0-12828 GCA_015106715.1 Bujurquina vittata
AAAAAAAGGCAACAGTAAGTGAAATAACCATTCATTACAACCAAGACATGCAGAAGAGCAACTTTGAACACATAACATGTCGAACCTTGAAGCAGATGGGCTACAGCAGCAGAAGACCACACTGGGTGTCACACCTATCCGCTAAGAACAGCAAACCAATGCTACTATTCACACTGGCTCACCAACTGAGCACTGCTTAAACACCACAGCCTACCTGCATATTCTTGCTGACCATGTCCATTCCTTTATGAGCACTGCATACCCATCTTCTGATGGCTTCTTACGGCACAATTACACGCGAAGTATCAAAGCTCAAGTCATCTCAAACAGTTTTTTTAACATGACAATGAGTTTACTGTACATAAATGGGCTCCACAGCCACCAGATATCACTCCAATAGAGCACCTTTGGGATGTGGTAGAACAGGAGGTCCACAACATGAATGTGCAGCTGACAAATCTGCAGCAACTGCGTGATGCCATCATGTTAATATGGACCAAAATCTTTTAAGGAATGTTTCCACCCCTTTGCTGAATCTATGCCACAAAAGATTTAAGGCAGTTTTGAAGACAAAAGAGGTCAACCCAATACTATCAAGGTGGAATCAACGAAGTGGCCAGTGCATGCACAGTCAGGCTTTTTTCTGTAACCAGAAAAGTTGCCCTCTTTTGCGAAATATACACAATGCAGGCTTTGGGTGCTTCAGCACTGGCTTCACTTTTCAAACATACATCTAAAATTCAACATAACATCTGTGTGTAGTCCCAGTAAAGAACACTGCACAGTGCTCTCTGCTCTCTGTCTGTGTCATATCTTTGTAAAAAGCTGCATACATGCACACAATCAGAGCAGAGAGGTCACAGTAGACAACTGCATTCATGCAAAATCCAGAGCCACCTTACTGCAGCGCTGTGTGAAAGCATACGCTTGGGGTTGTTGTGTGTGTGTGTGTGTGTGTGTTTCAGAATTTAATTGTGGTGAAACAATTAGTACAATTTTATTTCTCGGAGCCACTCTAACCACCAACATCACTCCCTCTCATTAATCACGGTCTTGCTCGCTCGGTCACTGCTGCTCGTTGAATCTGGAAGAAGTGGCTGAGTTTGAGCAGCGTCTTTACAAAATGCAACGAACAATTTCTGCATATTGTACCTTTGAATATCAAAATACTCATTTCCACTCTATACAAATACTCATTTATCTTTATTTTTAGAATATAAATTAGTGCTGTTCTCAACAAATTCTGTCAGCAAAAACTTGAATATTTCTTAAATCAAGGCCCAGTGTGTAATTTAGGCGTTCCCTTAATTTCTCAAGCACCATATACTGGCATAAGCATATACTGGCTTATGACAACAGTGGCTGCATGGCCAACATCACAGTGATTAGACAGGCCCTGACACGCACGTCTGAGGAATGGTTTCCATGAGACAGTGAATGATGCTGATCAGTCACAAATAAAAGAAGGCTGCTTATACACACAACGATATTTGATTTATAAAAATTCTCCCAGTAAGTCAGCTAATATAAATAAACTCCTTCCTGCTCTTCTTTATAAAGTAACTTCAGGTAACAACAGAATATGCTGCCAGTAAGAGGCTGAAAGTCGCACCTCACATAGAGATCTACTGTACTTACTACGTAGTTGAAGCCCCGTACAAACCACAAGTGAAACTATTAACCCACACCTTGCGCACAGCTTTTGCAGTGCTCAGCCACTTTAAACTGTATTGTTTGGGTACAGCTGTGGCACGCAAAGTGTCCCACCTATTCTGAATGTGTTGCAACCTCCTAACCAGAAGTTGAAACTGCGATTCAAATGCAAGTGAAAATGTGTTGAAGGTTTGCTACTGCATGCATTTCACATTGCAAGAGCAAATGTTTGTACTCATGGGTGGGTGTGCGCCTGGTTTTCTTAATGATAAATCTAAATCAGTGTCACAATATAATACACAACTAGCGATTTCTAAACACTGAGCAAATTTCCCATAAAGACTACCAAATGTGAAAAACATGTAGAGAGTCCAATCTTACCAGCAACAGTCATATTTGTTTATGTTAATGACATTTAAAGTCACATTATGCTTCTCAAATTGCATCTTTCACTTGAAGAAGAAAGTGCTATTTACATTTCATTCTTCAACATACTCTGCCACAACAGTGAAGCTCACAAGCAACACCCAGAAAGCCAAACCTCTTCCCTGCAAAGAGTAACTGGGATCCTGGAGCTTTTTTTGAAGTTAATCCTCAGATCCACATCCAGCCAGACAAGCTTCTTAGTTTTATTTATGGGCATGTCAGTGTGTTAGTGGCCCCATCCTGCTGCTTTTTCCACCTTTCCCTAGCAGATGAAAAAAGCTGCCTTGAGGTAGAAATTTTCCAGTGATACAGCAGAACCATGCAGCACCTGACCACAGTCTAGCACTATCGATGAGTAATGTAAATTTTTGTGCCTTTAGAAAATGCAGTCTTAAATAGAAAATAATAGAAGTTTACATCAATGAATATGATAGCTGTGCATGGCCAAAAACAAGTCTACCGTATGTGTTACAAAACTGAAGGTTGCTCGAGGCACACAAGACAATTTTTCCATATTCAAATTTTGTACAATTCTGGGAGGTCAACACATTTCATGCACTGTTGCCAACTTTGTGACTTTCTTGCTAGGCTTTTTCCCCTTATCGCCTTTCCCCCCCAAAAAAAAGCAACTAGCGACAAATGTAGCTAGTTCTGGAAACCTGAAATCCTCCACTGTTGCCATGTTACGCTTTGGCGTCGCCCGGACCATCAAGAGTGGTCTTGGGTTGTACCGTAAGTCACATGACCTTAATAACGGAAGAAAGTCTTCTTCATGTGTTCGTGATGCAGCCGCCAGACACGTAGACGCCTTTATGAGCAGGTGGACCCGTTGTTTCAATACGTCGGTGCATGTCTGTGGATTTACTGAGCTAGCGAGAAACTTTCTGACTGAAGGAATGTTTTGTTATTTGCACAGAGTACTGGCTGTACAGGAGTACACACAGGAGGAAGTACTTTGGTGAAGTCTACTTCACTGCAGACTGTAAATCAGCCTTTTGCTGTTTTTGCTCAGTATCTTTTTTGTTTAAATTTTAAAAGCAGAGCTGTGAGTGTTTTGTTATGGCGGGGGAAAAAGCATTAATTTATTTGAGAAGCATTATTATTTAAATATGCCAATAGTTTATTTTTGAGCAATTTCTCATGTGCATCTACAGCTGAATATTTTTTTTAAAAAAAGTGCAACTGAAGTGCCTTTTTGTTTATACTTTTGGGGAAAAAAAATATATGTATTGTTTATCGGCATTCAACTAAAAACTATTGTGATATTATTTTTGGTCTATATTGCCCAGCACTACTGCTAGCTTCGCTATTTCCACACTGATGCAAAGAAGCATCACACAGAGTTCACTTATGAGTTGCCTCAGGTGTGATCCAAGTGCATCAGCTATTTTCAGGTGATATCAAGAAACGTTCAGCTTTGCAGTCCTTGGGTAAAAACGGCTTAGCTCAGACCAAGCTAAAATATTTGGCAGTAGTAGAAGGAAAAAGGTATACTGACAGAATAATAAAAGGAAAGCTACAAAATTTAGAGTAAAAACAAAAGAGTGAAATATTTTGACTACGCCATGAAACTCTTCCAAGTGGGTGGAAAAAAATTGAATGATTTTGCTGATTCCAATACATGCCTCTAACACCGTAATCACACCTAACTTTCAATTTGTCCAGTTCCTTGGAATTCCTATAAATAAGGAACATAATTACTATAGAAACCAAATTAATCTAACAATGCACATGTTTTTTTAATCAAACCTATTATTTTTCTCTTTTTCTGTTCTTATGTTTCTGTTTTATATGTTCAAAAAAAAAAAAGAGATGTAGAACTTATGTAAGCTGTGCAAAATGCATACAATGTGAACTGCTTTGTATAATCTCTTGATAAACAAATTTATAAAAAAAAAATCAAACCTCCTAATTGATTTCTGTAATCATCAGCACAATCTACCAAAAGCAGTGCAAATTAGCAAGTCATAAATGACCAGATCTCATGAAGATACTAGTAAGCTTATACAAAAATATACCGTGTAAGCAAAGGTTTTATTCATGCGTTTCTTTTCAAAAGAGAAAGGTATCTCAGATTAGGAAAAAGCATATCAGGAAAAGCATCTCTGAATAAATCTAACAGGAAAGGTTGAGTGCAAAGATTCACCCAGAGGAGCTGCTTTATTGTACACAAGTCCACTGTATAAACCTGAAATCTGTGTATAACAGATAACCTGCTGGCTGTGATATTATAAGGCAAGAGCTCTTGACGCTATCTAACTTAATGCCACAATAAGATTGCGCAATCACAATAATACCCATTGGTAATTTAAACATGCTGGCCTGTTTAGTGTCAACCCAGCTAATTATTGATCACTACTAACCCCAACAGTGACAAACACAGAAAAAAATGTAATAATAATAATCAGCATGCCAGCCCCCCCGACTGTGTAAAAGAATAATGCCCTTGAAGATGTCAGTGACTCATTCTGACTCAAAACACCAACAGCTGTGGATTATTTTGTCTGGATCAGAATAAAAGAAAATAAAACATGAGGGAAAAACAGCGTCATGTCAGGGGGAGAAGGCCTGTCTGGAGAAAATACATTTGAACCAAGGTTGTATCAGACCTGTGCCAGACGGTATCGAATTATTGTCCTTCTAGAAGAGGCACGTTTCATTTTAGAAAACGCCCACAGCAAACGAGAAACCGTAAACGCGTTCTTTTTCTTATGAGTTCATCAATGAAGTGTTAAGTGCTGATCCAAAGCTGCAAA
The DNA here is from genome assembly GCA_015106715.1 of Bujurquina vittata. Lineage (NCBI taxonomy): Eukaryota > Metazoa > Chordata > Actinopteri > Cichliformes > Cichlidae > Bujurquina > Bujurquina vittata. The sequence continues at coordinate 4,836 of VUQK01042543.1, forward strand.
ATGCCTCTTTGTAAAGTACAAGGGGCATTTCATACACTGAAAGGTCCTCTTACTGAGGACTTCTCCTTTCATTATGATTCATGAGGTCTTGATAAACACTTGGACTTGCATTATAAGTGAATTTCTCAGGTCGGGAATACAGAATTTAAACCAAAAATATAAGTATTCTATTAGAGCTTTAAAGCTCTGTTTGTATACATCTCTACAGTATATATACACACAACAGTAGATAATTATTATTTTAAGGAGAAAGGAAGACAAACAGTGTCACTGGGACTAGTGTGTGTCACTTGGCACCGTCCTGGAGAAAGTAACAGGATTACGACAGACAGCTAAGTCAACAGCTGACACGCACACACGCTGTAAACATACACACACACACACACACTTCACAGCTGACAGTCGCACAAAGAACCAACTGTCTGACCTGGGACATGGCCCTGAGACATCTTCACCTTTTATTGAACTATATCTGTCTGCATATGTTTGAAAAAAAGAAATGAATAGCACACTTGTACAACATAGTTTTGTTGTTGTTTTTCATCTCTAAAGATTTGCATAAGGGGAGCATGAATGTGCAGTTAATGCAAACAGACATGCGAGAAACTGTTAAATTACATAATAATCTGTTTTTTTTTGAGCAGAAACATCAGTAATTCTGACCAGAATGAAAAACAACTAGGGGGCAAAAGCTTCTGGTAAGTAATGTTGAGCATGTTAGCCATGAGGAATGTGGGGTTTAGAATAGAGGACGAAGGACATGTGTTTTCAGCATTCCCGGGAACCTCAACCCCCACTCACACTTTTCTTCAGGTGACCTCAATAGGTCACTTGATAGGTTGAGGCAAGATCTCACAGTGGTTTCGCCCAAAACTGCCTTGTTTCACACCTTGGCTCATGTGACGATACACATGAATAATAGTGGGTCAACAACCAGCTCCAAAGGGGACAACTCCCACCGGGGTTTAAATTCCCAGGACAAACAAACATAAACTTTTAATGTCATAACAGAAGTACAGCTCATTCTTAAAACTACATCAACTCGCCCGTCTTTGCCACTGCTGCGTGGCATCTCAAGTTCTTCTCTCCACCCTCAGGCTGGAGCACTGGCACGCTGTGAGAACAGCGTGGAGGAAGTGGGATCTGCTGACTGCCTGTAACTTTTATTTGAACACAGTCTGATGCCAACAATAAAGCCGCTGCCTCATTATCTGCGTGCCTGCCAGGACGAGGCTCACACTGATGCACGGCCTCTGTGCCATTCATCCTATTCAGATATATTAAAGTGGCGGGCTGGCACGTGCCTGTGCAACACACAAACACACACTAGCACACTGTTAGAATCCTCTGGAGTTGGCTGGATGTCTTTTCATTGAGTTTGTTTACCGGGGACTCTTGCTGTGCAGCAGTGTGGCATGCCTCCATCCAGAATGCTGAGTCCAGTGAAACACATTCACCTCGAAACAGCATAACCAAAGCAGGTGGACTGTTCTAGATATTAAAAATACTGGGACATCTGTTTCCTCCATTTTGACCATCTAGTCTTTCAGCACATGGGATGGAGGGGAGAAAGCCTGACAGTTGTCAACACAAGTCATGTGGTTTTATGGCCGTGTGTTTATACAGCGGGTGGCTCTCAGACCTCCTTCTCTGATGACATAACCAATTTAGACATCAGTGATTTTTTTGTCTGGTTTATAAAATATCAGTCATAAAAATATCTTTAAAATGGGGGGAAAAATACAAAAATATTCAGTTTACTTCCAAATAATGTTTGGAACGAATTTGTCACGGATTCTCTTTCTATCAGTTGCTGACTTATGGAATACTGGACTAATCAACCTATGCACAAACATGTAACTTTCCAGATTTAAAAACCAGCCCAGAGCCTTTGGTGCATGACTCACAGTAAAGTACAACGATATACTCCATCTATCTTTGCAATAAATAACAAATAAAAACACAGGCTAATGAGCACAGACTTTCTTTACAGCGCATTTCATCCAGATGAAGCAGCACTTCATGGCCTCAGCCATCTGGATGGAGGGAACACATCTGGTGAGGCGATTCAAATGCCTAAAGATGCCAAATTCTTGTTTAAATATTTGGCAGAGCCATGCTGCAACGCTCAAACATGTGACATGCCCCGGTGATTACACAAAGAAAAACCGTAAAAGCATGCAAACGTACTAGGCAGTTAGCATGCCAACTTTGCATTTCAATATAAACAATCTCTATAGCAGAAACAAAGGCTTTTTTTATAAAAAAAAAAAAAAACAAGGCCACCAATGAGGAGACAGGAAAGTCTGTTCCCTTTATTTCCAATCATACACAAGTTAAGTGTAAAGAATAATTAAGTGATATGTTTGCTGTAGCTGTGAAGCACAACTTTTACTGAAAGTGTTTGCTCACAAGTCTGTGTCTTCCATGCAAACTACAACAAACTAACTGCTAGTGACCAAACCACTCTTTCGGGTTTTGGTTCAGCACCCTCTTTGCCACCGATTTCCCCAAGTGACTGCCAGCAACCACTCAGAGAATACACAGTTTGCCGGTGGGGTCGTCTGTAAGGCTTGAGTGAACCAACAGCTACTGGAAGCTGCAGACAGAATATACAGAAAGGAAAGAACACAAGAAATTCCTAAAATGCATTATTTTGATTTAAAATTTAATTGTGTTCAAACCTCAGGCTTTATATAAAGGTTGTATGTTACCTTTTTTGTGCTGCTTAGATTACACAATCTACATCATTTTTCAATTGACAGATACAACAAAGTTTGGGGACTGTCCAAATGCAGTATTATGCAAAAATAACCTCTGGCTAGCCAAGACACACCTCAGTAAAAGCAGCTCTTGAGGGCTTTCTTTCCTGACTAACAGTTAACTGGGTCATGGTAGGGCAAGCCCATCTATGGCGCCTTTCAAATCAGTCATCTTCCACACCTACATTTTCCAGCAGTGCTGCCAGCCCAGTCTTGTTTATAAATCCTCTAGACAGCAAAATCTTTTTTTAGTTGATTATTTTGGACAATATGAGAATAAGTATTTCACTCATTTACTTGACTTTAAATACCTATGATGGGGTTGGTAATGCACGGTTAAAGTTATGAGGAAAGTTAGAGGAACATTGCAAGTGTTGTTGCTGAATGCAGGGGAAAACCCTGGGTGGAATCTTGTAAAAGACTGGAAACACTCTTTCTTGGCTCATCCACAGAGCCAGATCCACCTCCGCCTTCACATTTTCATTGAGTTTGCTTTCCTGCATCTCTGCAGTTTGGCCAGCACACAAACATTCCTCGGGGGAATGCAGTTATTTTTCAGACTCCACTTCATCCTGACTACTTTTTTTCTTTCCTTCCTTAACTTCCTTCACTCGCATACTTGTCTCTCCATTCCTTTCTCAAGCCTGCACGTGCTGAATATCAATGGCTTGCATGACACAAACGCACACAGACACACGCACTATACACACACTGGGTGGAACTGCTCTTTTGCATAAACATTTCCACAGTGAGGACAGCTCAGATGACTGCACTCAGAGGGCTGAGGCCTTGTTGCCATGGATACAAGAGATGTGTTTGGATGGCAGAGAGTTTTTCCTGAGGACCCCAGAGGTGACCGAGGATATGCCGCACCCTTAAAGCATGGCTCAGTCCTAATAGCTTACATATGAGCTGTTGCATAACATGGCTCTCCTGTGGGATCATATCATGACATGCCTGCAGAAATATTATCAATTCATGGAGGGTGAAATATCTCACATGTACTCTCCAAACTTTTATAAAATTCAGGGTGAACTGAGGACACTAGCGAGAAACTTCCAAGACGGCAAATTCTAGGCTTCTTTACGTGTTTTCCATACTGGGCTAGATGTTTGTTAATCATCTCGTGGGATAACTTTTACTGGGCCTGGCCTGGAATCATCTGGGCAGAGAACTACATAATAGCACGATAGGAATTTTGTACAAATTCTGCCAAAAACGCGAAAAATGCCCGCCACACCAGTCTTTAAAGACCCTATCTGAGAAAACGGAACATGATTGCATAGTTGAATAAAACTCAACAAACCTGAGTTACCTGACCTAAGTTATCGATGAGTCATAGAAACACATTTGAAAATTGCAACACTGCAGTGAACCACCATGAGAGTGGCAAAAGAAGTAAAAACGTCATCTATTTTAATCATAGAAGGACAAGCTGTCCCCTTTGTTCTGCAATCAGGGTTGTGGAGCTCGAGGTCTATAATTTTAATGTCTGCCAAGTGCCATGTTAATTCTTAAAATACCAGCTAACAAACTGAGTAAATTACTCAGCCTTAGTGGAGTGCTTTTTTTTGTTGTTTAGTCTCTCATTTAAGTAAGCAGAGAAAAACATCTATCGGTCTCTCTGCCTCACTGTCCCGACTTGTCTGCTAGATTTAATCTTTTTTTGTCAACACGGTGTCTTAATGTGCCAGCTGAACTTGCTTGTATCATCTTTATTAACACTAGCAAGCCACAATTTACATTAAGGGCAACTCAGTTTCCTTTTTCAAAATACAGAATAGCAAACAAATGTGCTCTGGAACCTCCACTTATTTTAGATCAAGTTCAAAATAAGTAATCCTTCTCATTATTAAACGAAGCTGCTGTCACCAAAGACTAAGAGAGATGATGTCATTGTTAAGTTCTAGGAAACACTCTTCTCTCAGAAGTGCTGAAATATTTTATAACAGGAAGAAAAATGGGATTTCCTTGAGTTACTTTTACTTTTGCTACTTGCACGTTGAGACACACTGCCACTGACTAGAGTACCTTTTGTTGCTTTTACAAAACTACACAAGTTCTTGGAATTCTTTGTACAGCTACTGCTGTAACATCTGTGTTATACAAACAAAGTGAAACAGACATCTCAAGTTTCTTTGCTGACATACGACCCTGTTGCCACCATTTAATAATTCAGTGTGCAGGAAGTTTGCGTGCATACAGAATCTTGGCTGGACATTAAAGACAAAAAGAGGGCGAGAGAATAGAAAATGATAACCAAAAACATCAACAATGGCGATAAACTAAGATTCAAACAGCGACAGCGCAGAACAAATCTACATTGGCAGTTTGTCCTTCACATCGCATAGGATGAACACAAACCTGATGACTAAATCTTTATGTACACACAGTCAGAGTAAATACAGGATCTATTACTCGCTGGGTGAATGTGTAAACCACTACACTATGAAGCCGCTATCTGCAGATTTCAACAAGGGTTGTTAAACAAAGATCGGATTAGCTACTCAGTATCCATACAAACACTGCCATCTTGGCTTCCTCCAGCTGACACACACTTTCACACACAACCGGTGCATATAGGCAAGGACACAGCCCCTTCCCTCAATAGCAGCTGAAGACATGAACAGTTCACAACACTGAGCAACACATTACGAGATATCTCAGGAGGTCGGTAAAGCTCCCGTTTCAACAACACTTAATGTGTTACAGTTATCATTAGTGTTACCCATTCACTTTCCCCCCTTTGAACTGAAAATGGCATTGAATATTGAGTCTTTTTCCTGAATATCAGTATCGTTTGAAATTTCTGTATTGTGACAACAACTTTAGTTCATATGTTTTAAATTGAAAAAAATTGTTTTCATTTTAGTAGCCTATAATAAGAAGACTTTGGTAAAGTTTTGACTGTCTGCAGAACAGGTGAGAACAGTTTGTGTTCGTGGTAAGCTGCTAAGAGATGAAATGCATTAGTGGAAAGGTAATAAATCTGTTTACCTTTTAAATATAACTCTAAATAAAACTAAAGTACTGCATTTATACAGACACGTAAAAATTCCAATCAAGATCACTTTTGAAAATTGGTATCACTACTGGCCACCAAAATCCAACACTGATTGTCTCCACATCTGCCTACTGCCTGTTTCACTGAGCATGGATAGCTTTTTTAAGTTCAGGAAGCAAAGTGGATGAAAATCAGCTCAGAGTGACTGTAAACGCTAGTGATCCTTCAGCCTCCACACTCAGATCTGACAATTTGTTGTGTCGTTCTAAACTGAATAGTGACATTAAACTAGATATAAGCAAGGATACATAATTAGCTAATACATACATATACATGAATGATCAATAACACTAATCTCAGAAGTATGTGATGCCACAGACTAGAACAGATTGCGTGTCAGAGCACGAAGAAGCCTGTCTGTATTTGTTTGTATGTAAACAGAGGACATCTGTCTACAAAGTCACATTCTGGGTACTTCCTTTAAAAAACACGAAATTCCCCTTCACGTACCATTACCACCAGACATGGCATGAGACTACGTTTAGGTTTAGCAGTATGGATGGGTTTAGAGTAAATCAAAGTTATGTCCTCTGCTCTGTGTGTGTGTTGTTCTCTCTCACATGGCTGAACAACTGACAGCAACGGCCACAGGTGACAGAGGGGGGGGATTATTAAGTCTGCAGCACTTCTGTTCACTGACATCACTCATTCAACTCACGTCAGTAACAGCAGCGTATTAACACACCATAGAGAGTGTCTGCAGAGTGTCATGTACAAAGCACACCCAAAATGTCCAGCTATTAGTGTGCACAGCTTATTGAATAAATCCGAAAAGTCTCGGGTCTGCTGCACAACAGCTGATGCACTGCTTATAGATGAAACAGCGCATATTTCTATGTAAATCAAACCTTATGCTGATAAACATCACAGGCACTGTACGGGAATAAAAGTTTGCCTTTTCGTGCGCTTTGCTTACCTTTTTCGGACCAGGCCGTTAGATCCACTCAAGACTAGGCTGCCCAACTTCTTGAACCTGGTGATGTGGAGCGGTGTTGGCGGAGTTGCCCTTCTCCACGACACCGCAACTTTTCAGCTGCTACGCGTCCCACAGCCTCGGAGGTGCGCGCCGCGTCATTATTTCCTGGAAGAGCTGCGTCGTTGTTTCGTTCGCGAAGGTCATTAAAACATGTTGGCATACGGAAAGGGGCACAGCGGTCCAGTGTGGATGTCGATATAATCAGCTGTCATCACTTTACGTACTGGATCAGCCGAGCTTCTCTGCGCCTCTCCTCTCCATGCCTTCACACACTGAACGCCACCCACTTTTTCTGGAGACCCACGGCTGCCTCGATTGATGCCTGACTGAAAAGATATGAGGAAGCTGGCTAATTTTGCTCTAACTTAACTTTAAGGTTTAAAAATAAATGAGAATATGCAGTGTTTTGGTGTGCTTTTACTCTTGAAATCAGCTAGAGTAGCTTTGCATGACCCATATTTCAAATATTCACGATTTTTGTTTTTCAGCGCCTAGGTTCATCCCCTGTATAAAACAAACGTCTCTCCTAGCCTTTTGAATCAAGTTTCTTCTGATTGGGTGCCCTTATAAAACAGAAGGTTTAAAAAGCAGGTGGGTGGGGCTTCTGTGAGCACTGCCAGCACTGGATGTCCTATCTCTTTGGCATTATACAGAGCCGATGAAAGGAAAAATCTGCAGGAAACACAGTATTTGTGCGTGCTCTAACCTCATGATCTGAAACTTTATTTATTTAACAGTTTATTTAACAGGGACAGTGTACATTAATTAACATTGCTGTAAATGCACCAGAATTAGCCAAAGGCTATTTTTCATCTGTTGTCCCTGGACGGATGTTAAAATTGTCTACCTAAAAAACAACAAGAAGATTACAATAAACAATGCAAATATAAAATAGCAATAAAACAGATATAACACAGTGTAAGTTAGCTAAAATACAAACATCAAAAAAAATAAAAAAATTATACTACATTTTAACATAACAGAGACACAAGTGGCAGCAGGTTTGGGTTCAGGGGAAACATTGTCCATAATGTTATTAATGTTGACATGTCTGATGTGTTATGAACCAGTTTTTTAGATGCTTTTTGAACAAAGTGTATGTGGTCAGTTCTCTGATGTTTTGAGGGACACGGTTCCACTCCTGTGCTGCTGTAAATGAAAAGGCACTCTGACTGAAGGCACTTTTCCTGA
>VUQK01042546.1:0-11646 GCA_015106715.1 Bujurquina vittata
GATTTACACGTATCGGAAACCTGACAGGTCCATAAATACTGTGTAAATCAGGGGTGCCCAAACTTGCGGCCCGCTTCCGGCCCCACCCCCTACTTCCGGTCCGCGAATTATGTCAAAAATAACATACAATTTGCCATTTAAGTTACTTTTTTGACATTTCGCCTGTCCCTTAAATAAAGTGGGTCAAGCAAAATGTCAAAAAAGCAACCCAAAGGCCAAATTGTGTTATTTTTGACATAATTCACGGACCGGAAGTAGGGGGCGTGACCGGAGGTGGCCCGCAGACCGCAAGTTTGGACACCCCTGGTGTAAATTAGGGGTAGGATGAATGCCCCCTTCTCCAATATTGGGGGGAATCGGTAGGTTTTGTATCCAATAAAGCGAGAATGGTAACAAATAAATTGGACAATATTTTGGCAGTTTAGTGATATTTCAACAGTTGCGGTCTCGACCGGTCTTGAAATAAAATCCCGAGTCCGCAACGTCCGAGACCGAGACAAGACCGAGACCAAATGAGGTCGAGTCCATGACAAGACCAAGACCATCAAAAAGTGGTCTCGAGACCGATCTCGAGTACTACAACACTGCTGAACACATTAAAGAAGTTAGGAATTCAAACTGGAGTCCATCTCGAGAGAAATGCATCCATAATCATTTACAGCTTTGCGGTCATGTACTCCATAAATATTTTCGTTATAATTGTTTGTCCATAAATCAACTGGATTGGTGTTGGTGGTGAGGTCTCCTTCAGTGTCTTCTTAGACACTGAACTTTGTGAACATGATAACTCGAGAATAAGGTGACGTGGGATTTTGACATTCATATCATAGGGGCAGCTACTAAAACCAGTTTGAATCTCGACAACCGTGGCACCAAGGTCAGAGGTCAGGTTTTCTGAAACTCAAGAACGATGTGATCTAGGATTTTCATATTTCCACAGTAAGTGCATCTATTAAAAAGATGAGTTTGAATTTTGGTGACGGTCAGAGGTTAAGTTTACTGAAAATCCTGTGAACTCGATAGCTCACTCAACAAGGAAGTCACGTAGAATTTTTAAAACCATGCCATATTTGTATTTATTCACATCACATGGACTTCTCATACTGATAGCTGATGGCAAAGTGGACTCAAATGCAGGACTCAGGACGCTGAACATAAACTAAAAAAAGCTCTTCTTGCTGGTAACTCATAAAACAAAAGGTACCAGGGAAAGGTCTACCGGAGCAAATAATGCAGCAGACTAGGACTGCCAGGGAGACACAACAATGAAACACTGCAAAGCGCTGAGGAAATCTGAGGGCTTAAACGCACACACGAGGTAATTATTGAGGTGACATAGCTGGGGAAAACAAGAATCTAATAAGACGGGGGGGGGGGGCATAGATGATGCATTTTATCTCCCTGTGTGCACTAATAAACATGTCAGTTAAAATCTTGAACACCTGGCAAAGGAAACCAGCACAAAAATCACTTCTTGGTTGTTCAAACCGGCAACGCGGGTGAGTTCATAGTTGTACTTAAGTCACTGGTGGTCACCCAGTATTTGTGAGTGGCAAATTATTATTTTTTTCTGCTACCATCAAAGATTATACTGTCGGTACTCATTGCGCTGGCCTTTAGAATCTTTGAACGTATTAATCCCACGATGATGGGATGGAAATCTGTGTTACCAGGTTTTTATTACTCATTCACTGAGAGTATCATCACCTCCGTCACCTGCTGGTTCCATTCCACTCAGAATAGGAAGCGCCTGCAGAGGAACATCACGATTGCCAGAAAAACCATTGGACTGCCACTCCGAAATCTCTGCAGTGTATGAACATTGAACACTAAGGCTAGCACACCGGATCATCCAGGACCCCTCGCACATGCTTTATTCAGCGTTTGAACGGCTCTCTTCAGGTCGTCGGCTTCGTTGCCCGGCATACCTTTGAACCTAGAGCCGTCCATTTCCTCAACTCATAGCCCCCCCCCCCATTCTAATATTGGGGGTGTAGATGTTTCTGTGTGTTTGTGTAACCATGTGTTTGACTAATGTTGGCATTCAGTCTTGTACGTGAGGGCTCAACGTCAGGCGCACACACCAAGTGTCAGATTAGCGGATTAGAGGGTATCCACCAAGGGGCACACAGAGCCACTTGTCTTTCCCAGTATTCCCCTCCTCCACATTCCATTTTAAACCTTCCCAAGCTTTCCCTGAAGCTTCCCAAAGGAACCATTTCATTTTTTTTTTTGTCTGACACTTGCTGTCCTGACGTCAGAGAGCAGTCGCTGCTGTCGGCCAGCCCATCACACACCCATGCAACCATCTCTCACTTCCTACCTCAGGCCAGTGATTTGTACTCGCAAGCCTGTAAAGTTCCCCCAGAGGCAAGGGCCTTTGAATCATTTTGCCTTCTCCCACGCAACATTGTGTTAGGCCACGTCACATTCTTGTGGAGAAAGTCAGCTTTTATATGATTTTAAATGATTTAGAAATGTCAGCACTTGTGGAATATCTCGAAAAAGACAAAAATATTTCCAAACAGTGAAGTTGAGGTTAAAGGTTACTAATTTTTTCCAGTGGCCATAAAGTCAAACAGGAAACCTCGCAGGCAGACATCCAGGAAACAAACAGCATACCACAACAAAGTGGGGGGTGTAAACACACACATTTAGGGAAACGGGAAGCATTTGTTTCCATGGCTGAAACTAATCAGGGAAAACTAGACAATGGAAGCAATACTAAATACAATGCACGTGAAACGAGACTATCAAAGCAAAACAGGAAGTAACAGAACACCGTCTAACATGAAAAGGGAGACTTGCTGACACGACGCTGACAGGAGGGTGGGGAAATCGGGGGATTAACTGCAAACATGACCCATAAATATAAATCACACAAGGAGGCACAATCCAAACTAGGAACGAAATCATGGAAAACAAAATGGCAGATATAAAGCAGAAGTCAAAAAGAACAAAGAAAGAAACTAAGCAGAAATCATAGAATAATGAACTGGGCCCAGGACCGTGACACTGTCGCCTCGGGTGCTGTGAAAGCATTCGTTATTTCAGGCAACTCATCACGTATGTATTAGAACTAGAATCTACACTGTGCTGCCGTGATGGCAGACGCGCTTGCAGAGGCAAAACACTGCGTTCACGGTACCTCGGTGTGTGTGTGTGTGTGTGTCTGAGTTTTGTAATTGATTCAACGCATTGATCTGACTGTTAGAAGTGTGCAGGATAATTATGTATCCTTAACACACGGCCTTTTGGCATTACTTTCTACACATTCTGTGCTCCCATGTGTCTGATTTTCATTGCTGCCCTTTTTGTTTTATCATATCAAAAAAAAAATAAAAAATTAGCACTTCAGTGTCAAATCCATTTTAAGGTAAATAAAGAGGGTCCGTGTGGCGGGCTCAGGCAGCAGCTGTGGAGCAGTCAGACATAATCTTTGGCGCCAGTGAGGCTGCTGTCTATCATGCTGCCATAACTTTCCAAAGTTCTAAACTCCTGATTTGTGAGAGATGAATCCCTGTGTAGCACCTGCTCATTGCCTCTGGCTCTCTGCCTCTTGACCGCGAGGGCTCCGTCCGGGGTCTCCCTCCTTCCTCCTATGGCGTGTGCGCCCGGCTGTCGTCAGGATGCGAGGCCTCCGGTCTTCCGAGCTCCTGGTGGGCCTGCTTGCCTCTGGATCCCGAGGGGGGTGGTTGCAGCTTTTTGCCCCCATTATTCAGTACGTTCCTTGACACGGGAACACACACACCTCTACTGCACAACTGTACAGTATGTATGCACATGTGAAAGAGAACGAGAGAAATATATATATCTCCTCTTCTTCTCTTCCTTCGCGCCTAAAAATAAATGAATAAAATAAACACTCAAAGTACAGATACCTGAAAAACCTGCTTAAGTACACAAGTATTTGCACCTCCGTTAAAGTTCATTATTTGTATTTACTAAAGCAGAAATAATGACAAACTAAGCCCTTTTCAAAACAAATAATTTAATATATTAAGTATAATATTGCTATACACGGGTTAACAAGGCTTTGTGCAACTGTTACAAAACTGGTCCACACGCAGTCACCCACATACGTCACGTACATGCACAAGGGCGCACAGAGAGAGAGGAAAGACACAAAACACTCTGCTTGGACCACAATGGTTGTCACTTTGGTTCACATTCATCTTTTTTGCAGTTGCAGTTTTTTCCTTCCCAAAAAACTTGTTTTACAAACCTCGAGTTCCAGGAAGGACACAAAAATACTGAAACTGTGAAAAAAAAGGGGGGGGGGGCGCTAACATCACTTGTGGTTTTGCATTTAAGGAGGTGGTTCACTTGCTTTCTAGCTGCTTCCATGTAATGCTGAGATCATCTATGAGCTCACGAGTTCTTCGGTTCCTTTGTTAAACATGTCGGCACACTGCTGATACTGTACGATCGCAAAAATAGGGGGGAAAAACTGTCAGAAAAATATGATTTTGTACTTTATATGTGTTGAGTTTAACTGCTTGACCTCCTTGTCGATAGCGTAAAGTGAGTCACACAGAAGCAAGACCATCGGTTAAAATCTGTCCCCCACTTCTGCATGGCAAAGCTCTGTGTGAGTCAATAGTCTTGCTCGCTCAATCTCACACTCAGTCCTGTGTCTCTTGTAGTCATTTTTCCAACAAAAACAAAAAAAAAAAACAGAATTTTGGCATCGCTTCACGAAGCTGCCCTCAAAAACATAATTAGGTTTGTTGTCTTGCAGCTCTGGACCTCATCGTTCAACACACACACACACACAGGGAAGCACAACAGTCTTAACGAACATTTAAGGTTTGCATATTTGTCTTTGTTACCATACATGCACGTGTTTAATCCACAGAAACTTTGGCCTGAGTCCCACCATACAGACAGAGTGTGAGCGAGTCTGCTGAAGGTCCCAGTCGATCAACAAGAGGCTTTGGAAGAGCTTGTAAAGGGCTAGAGTAACAAACAGAAATGTGCACTGTACTCAGGCTGGCAGGCAAATGTGCATGTAAGATATGTGTCTATAAGGGTACTCTCAAAGACTTTATTAGTGAAAACCAGTAGGTGAAGACATCAGGCTGCAGAGAAGAACACGATGGATTCTTTGCGAGCAAGAGCTGGAACAACGAGAACAGCAGCAGAGCAGCAGTGTCTACTGCGGCTTTCGCTTGTGCTTTACTAAATGTATATTATCATCACTTATCACGTTAAATATACTGTTGCAGAGTTTCATTCCAAAATGTAAAAACCACTTTGGTTCCATCTACTTACTTTTGTGATTAGTCATTATCAACGTAGTCGTACTGTTTTGGGGATGAAAGCTATCCCAGCTGCCGTAGGGCAGGTCACTGGTCTAGCACATGGTTAGACAAGCATTCATGCTCCTATTCACCCCCACAGTCAAATCGGAATGACCAGCCATCCTAAAAAGGATGTCTTTGGACTGTGGGGGGGAAGCTGGAAAGAACCCACACACAGAAACAGGCAGAAGATGCAACCCCCCCCCCAGTTAGATTTTCCTCACATCCAGTGGAATACTGATAAGGCTTAAAGAGAGGGGCCCGAGTAAAGTCTCATCTTTGCTCACTGGAGTCTCTGAACTGGACCTTCAATTGTGCTGGTGCCGTTTGTGCCTTTTGGAGCATTTGAATGGAATTATATGACAAATAATATCGTGCTACAGACTATCCAAGACGTTTGTGCTCAGTTTTAGTGAATTAAATTCCATTATTTTATTAGCCTGTTACTTAGCAAACATAATGACCTGTGCACTGCAGCAGTACATTTTGTAAAGGCAGATTAATGTGGCTAGCGTCCATCTTTTACATATGGTACAGGGTTTAGAAACTGCTAGCATGAAATGGCTTCGGCTGTTATTAGGAGTTATATTTTTTGCCCCAATTTTCAACAACAAAGCATTCTTATCAGTATATCGGATATTTGAAGCAATTTCATTTCTGACCGTGGGTGAAGGAGAGGAAAATCCAAGGCAGATGAGAGGAAGTGCAATACATGAAAACAAGCTGACGATCCTTGTACCCTACATTATTGTTGGACATGTCATTTTGGAATAAATCTGCAACTGTACACAGTGACAGATATTTTCTTTCCCACAGCATTACATCTCAGAAGTGTCGAGAGGCAGCTGCGATCTCGCTGCTTGTGGTGGCAAATCTGATCCAGGGTCAGTGGCTAAAGCCCAAGCTCTACATTGGTGGATGAAAACAGGGGTTAAACTATCAGTGTGTGACGACGCCATGCTCTCATCTTGTCCTGCAGGGGGAGGGCTGATCTTCTTAGGACCACACTGGAATGTCCTGGGGAGCTCTGATCTGTCCATCCTGAGGCAAAGGAGACGAGAGAGAGAGCCTCCTGTGCGTGGCGAGGGAGGGACCTGGGGCCCGGTGTTCCCTCGGTTGTCCACGCCCCGCCTTCATTCCTGCCCTGCTCAAGATCCAGATTCATCCACCCACTTATGGTTTTCCTGTAGTGGGCTGATGACAGCTGGTTCCAATGACAGGCGGGCCGCTGGCAGAGGATGGGAGGCCTGGTGGGTGATATCCAGGAGGGAATGGTGGGATGTCCTCTGGCCAGGCTGTGAGTCAAATGGGAAGGAGGCTTAGTGAGAGATGGTGCTTTTGGGTATGTGGTGTGGACCTCACGGTGTGAGCAGAGAAAACTATTTGGATAAAACTGTGAGGATGTGATGGGTAAGCTGGTGGTTTGCCTGCTCCCCCTTTGTGCGCTACTGCCGGTCCCTTCACTCATTTGGGCTCCAGCGTCTTCTCGTCCCACCAGTGAGTCCTTTGCCTTTGTGCTTTTAGCTTTCACCCCACCTTTGCTTTCACATCTTTTTCCTGTTTTGAGAATGGTATGTTCTCCCTTAACTGTCTCTTGCTCTCCTCTGTCCTCCCCTACGCCTCCTCCTCCGCCATGATGGCTGTCTTCATCAGTGTTGCTGCCCACCAGGTGGGCACAGAGGCATTTATGTTTGCGGGTCACGGCAGATTTGAGGGACTTGTGCAGGAAAGCTCTGGTGTTAAGGTCTTTTTTGGACACTGAGGAAAGCTGAAAGGTTGGAATCCCAGTTAAGTATTTGTAAATCTACGTTTTCTGTTCCAGAATTTGCCATCCTATTCCAAGAAATTGAACCTACCTTTGCCTTAAGAGAATCTCTGGTGGTGGAATCTAACAGAAAGGAAAAAGAGAGTTAGTTGATGTCATCACTGGAACACTGGCCGTGGTTACGTTATGACTGGCACAAAGCATGTCAAATAAATAGATAATCATATTCGGATAATCACAGAGTAATCTAATGATAGTGCAGCCTTTCAGAAGAATCACAGGATTTATCTTTAAAACTCGTTTCAAGATAACTAGCAACAAGATAAGAGTGGCGATGAGGAACAACACTTATCAAAAGAGCACGAATTGTTAAATGAATCTAAAGAAACAGCAAACACAGAAAGGAAGACCTGGTCCTACCGAAGAGGCTGATCCACCGTCTCAGCTAGAGCAAAGAAGTGCAGAAAGGCCCAGAAGAGGGGAAAGAGAAAGTAGGAACCACTGTCAGTATCCACTGGCAATTACACCTAATACACACACTTATTTCCTCAGTGCTTAGAGGTGAGAAGGTAAGCAAAGTTTGAATATTTTATGGCTCTTTTACTGCAATTAAGAGAAGTCTGTCCAGTAGTGTGCAGTGTTACCCTGTTTAAAGGATGGCGGCTTTTTGCCCCCACCCAATGCAGACTCTAGTGCGGACACCGTTAGCATACTTTATCCATAGATGGCAACGCTTTGTTGCATTCCATTTCTGACATCCAACAGCACAAGAAAACTTTTAAAAAACATCTTCTGGTTCCTTTTACTTGTTTCATCCCAAATATTCCAAGACGTCTCATCAGGCAAGAAATGGTGTGGATTCTCTGGGAAGCATTAGGAGCTGGCAATTCACTTCATAAACGTGGTTTAGATGAAATTAAAAAATAGTCAGGTCCACAAGTACAGCTGTTGGAATTATTATGTGAACTTTCATTATGGTTTCCTATGAGTTATCAAATCTCGTGTTTTCATAAGTTGTTTCTGTATATTAAGGTGGTGTCTTCTATTCTGATGGGCATGCTTGTGGTACTTTTAAAGGAGCTTTCAAAGGAAGTGTAATCATTATCACAGGCTGTCCCAGCCACACACACACACACAAACACACACACACGTGTGACCGCTGACAAAAGAGCAGAAGACTATATGGGTGAACAACCACTGTTGATGATGTGATTTTCTCTGTGGTGCCAAGCACACAAATACTTCACCATACATCACTGGTTCATATGTGAAATTATAAACAAATGTCCTGTACATGGATCAGCGTGCCAACTCTAACCAGGTCCTCTTACAGGGCATCAAGATGCTACTCCAAAATGGTGAACACACCTTGGAGAAATGTGTTCTATTAGATGATGGCTCAGAAAGAACCATGCTCTGCCAGAATGCCACTCAGAGATTGCAGCTCCAAGCACCTCCAGAGGGTCTCACTAAGAACAATGCGGCAGGGCTTAAGGGCACTACATGGCTCATCACTAGGTCTTAAGATTTCCCCTACTGGGCAGTCTAGAAAGACATTCATCATTGAGAGAGCCACAGCAGATGGGCTGGGTCTAGCCAAACACTATTATCCACCGAAGGCACTTCAATGCAAATATAGACACCTCTGGACTCTCCCCTGGAAACCAAGTGGCCTCCCAAGCTTCAGCTTTTTCTGCCATGTCTTGAGGTGTGCTGCCCTCACGGTGTTTAACTTGCCAATCTACTAACCTGCAAACTCACACAAGGTTTCTGAAGTGGTCATGTGGACTGAATCCACAATGGTCCTGACCTGGATTCAGTCAGACTCCTGCAGGTTCAAGGTGTTTGTGGGACCCTGTGTCATGGAAAGGCACAGCAAGACCTTACTGGTGATAGCAATTGGTTCCATAGGCCCACTTTCCTGTGGCTGCCATCCCACCAATGGCCAGTTTGTTCTGCTACACAGAGTGATGATGCCGCAGAGCAGCAAAGAAGGTCAACATCCTGCCTAGTTGCAGCAGTAACTACCCTTACATACTGTATACCCTACCTGATACTCAGCAATTTAGCAGCTTCAGTGAACTAGTGAAAGAAACTGTGTGGTACTTTCACAGGGCAGTTCCCAATGCCGAAGAAAGCCCCACAACAGAGGAATTCCAGAAAACAGAACTCAACGTCTTGCCGTCTGTTCAAAGAGGCAGCTTTCCTGAAGAAAATCAGTGCTTTACACCTGAGAAGCCAGTCTCTTCATCTAGCCATGATTCACCATTATGCTGAATCACTTCAACTGATATGGGTGGGTGGTTGCCTATGGTGCTATCAAGTTCTGGAGGATGATGCTATCAACCCTATAGTCCTTGACCCAAGGCATGACTTGAAACACCCCAGTGCAGACCAAGTCTTTGCTGAAAGGAAATAAATTTGGATCCTTTATGGCCACGAGGCTATTAGAAGAGACTCGTCTCAATAGGTATTGACTGGGACAGTTCATATTGAGTTGCTGTTCTCCATCATTGTGGACTTTTTCCTAAAGCTGCCAGAGTTGCTATTTGAAGACGGCACCAATGTCAGTGGTGGGGACAGGGAGTTTTCAGAACGCTCCATCTCTCTCTACAGGCCCAGCTGGCAAAGAGGAAATACATTTTTACTTCAACCCTCTGAGTCTTCGTCACTTTGGAGGCTCCTGGGAGCGTGAATCAGGCCTGTCAAGGCTACCCTGACTATGATCCTGGACACAAACCATCAGTGAAAGGTAAATGGTAAACACACTAGGTCTTCTATAGTGTTCTTTTACTCTATTTGAGCAAACACTCGCTATTGAACATTCACACTCATGCATCAGGAAAAACTCAGTGATACTTTGGAATACAAACTGGAGCTGCCGGGGATTGAACCACCAGCCTTCCGCTTAGTAGATGACCTTCTCCATCTCCTGAGTCACAGCCACCTTGTTTACAGCTGTAATCCCTGAAGAACTAATGGAATATTTTGGTTCCCCCCAACAAATCAAAGCTGAAAGTCTACGCTTCAATCTTTTCCTGATTGGGTTAGGGGTTAGGGTTTTACTTTATTTAAGATCCATCGTTATAGTGCACAGATGATTTGTTAAACAGAACAAACTTGTTACCTGCTTAGAAAAGGGGTGGCTGTGGTTCTGGCTCAGGAGGCAGAGCAGGTCCTCTACTAACTGGAAGGTTGAGAGTTCGATCCCGAGTTGCCCCCAGTCTGCCTTTTGCCCAATGTTTTGCTTATTGGTCTTTGAGGTTCTGTTATTATTAAAGAGTTTATATTATGATTTTCTCTGTTCTTGTAGTGCTATTTTGGGGTTATGCTAGAGCTTCTAGTTTCTGTGTTTTGAGACCAAACTGTCTCTGGCATTACTTCCTGTTTCATTTTGTCGGTCCCTTGTAGTGTGTGCACTGTGTTCAGTTTTGATTCCATTGTGTCGTTAGTTCGATTCAGTTCACCTGTTCTCCCCAGCTGTGTCCTCTTTTCCTAATCACCCACGTGTATAGTTGAGCCCTCAGTTTTCCTCAGTTCCTCGTCACATTGTTCCTCATACATTGTGCTGTGTTCCTCTTCCTAGCGTGACTGCAACGCCAGTTCAGTTCTGTTTGAATCATCAGCCTCTTGGTCATGTTTATAAATGAGAACTGGTTCTCAAACATTTTACCTGGTAAAATAAAGGGTTTTAAAAAAAAAAATCATATTCGGACTACGAAGTCCTGCACCTATCCACCTCGCCACTGCCACCCACCCAAGTCCTAAAAATCAAGGGCTTGGGCAAGTTTCCAAGAGTTCCAACACTTGGCTACTAGTATGCTGTATATTCCCATCATCCCAGCATGCGTGTGTGTGTCATGATCTTTAAGTACAATGTAAATATAACTATAGGCTAAAACACTCACATTACAGCACACAGAGCAACTCGCTGTATTCGGGCAGAGATAAGGGAATTAATCTTGTTATGAACCAGAAAATGTTGATGCAGCATCCAACTCTTCAGCAACCCCCCCACTCCTCACCTGATGCCTCTCCTGGCATGCCTGGTCTGCCAATGTTGGGCAGCAAATGGTCAATGTTGGGTGCAGGCTCCATGCCCCACTTATCCTGTGAGGCCTACACACACACACACACACACACACAGATATAAAAAGGACATCAGATTATATGCAGTCCTGCATTCTTGGAGTCGTTTCTTCATTTGACTGAAAGGAAGCCATACCTTCTCTTCTTTTTCAAGCTCTCCATCACTGAAGAACCAGTCATACTGTTGTAGAAAGGAAACAAGGGTTACACCATTAGTATTAAGGAAATTCCACTGCACTGGTTTGAAATGCAAACAATGTGAGATAGATAGAGAGATAGAGAGATAGATAGAGATATAGATAGATAGAGAGATAGAGAGATAGATAGATCGATAGATCGATAGATCGAGAGATAGAATCATGAAAATTATCAGGGGTGCCCAAACGTTTGCATACCACTGTATATAACTAAAATGAACTGAAAAAAAAAATACTACTAACTACTACTACTACTAAAGCTTTCAGTTGCTCCCTTAACACAAAGGGTTGT
>VUQK01042546.1:11666-27440 GCA_015106715.1 Bujurquina vittata
CTCCATCACTGAAGAACCAGTCATACTGTTGTAGAAAGGAAACAAGGGTTACACCATTAGTATTAAGGAAATTCCACTGCACTGGTTTGAAATGCAAACGATGTGAGATAGATAGATAGATAGATCGATAGATCGATAGATAGAATCATGAAAATTATCAGGGGTGCCCAAACGTTTGCATACCACTGTATATAACTAAAATGAACTGAAAAAAAAATACTACTAACTACTACTACTACTAAAGCTTTGCTCCCTTAACACAAAGGGTTGTCATAGCAGATAACACTGCATGTTTGATTTGGCAACATTTTTAATGTCAGAAACCCTTCTTGACACAGCCCCAGAGGGGATTTGAGTCACTTGCTTGAATCAAACAGCAACCTTTTGTTTCCAAGCAAATGTGTTAACCACTACACTACTGGAGGAACAGCTAAATAATTAATGTTAATAAATAGAACACAACTGGCTAGTTAAAATGGTGCAGCTGCAGGGAGCAGCTGGGGGTTCTTACATGCAGGATAAGTGTCTCCACTATTCTGTAGCGATCAGGCATGTGGGTGACCATGTCTGCCATATTGTCATCAGATGTCCTCACCAAAGTGGGTCCAAACACCAGGGCTAGGTTTCTTGGCTCCATCTGGAAATAATATCAAAACTCCATTCTTGTCCACAATCTGTTTCTCCCAAAAGACATGGCCAAAGTTAAAGGTTACCTTATTCCTCTCAGAGTGATCTGCCACCCTCTTAAGGTGGCCCACTAGAAACTTAAGGGTGTGATAATAGTGATCTGGGAGGTCATGGATCTAGAAAGAAGCAATGGGTGTAAGTATAAAGAGAGCTTGCTGTTGAAGTTTGACGTATATTCACGTATTCTGTTCTCTGCCCTCTTTTACCAGTTTCTTCATTGTCTTCAGTCTGTCTTCTCTGTCTTCTATCCGGTTGGCATCAATGAAGTCATTGTATTTGTCTGTAGGCAGAGATAATGGATGACAAAAAGCTACAAGTGAAATTCAAAAAGTCCGAAAATTACGATGGTAGTTTACATATCCCAAAAACATCCAGTATGACACTTATCAATGAAAAAATAAAAATGGCATAACACACTTAAAAACTGTCCTGCAACTGACAGATAAAAATGTCTGGACTCACCATCGGTAAACAGAGGCTCAGGGAGTTTTCGGAAGAATGCCTTAAGTAGGCTACTGATTACGTTCAGGTCTTGCCATCTCTGTGAGGACAGGGAGTGGAAGCTTTAGGATTACAGTAATCTTTCTATCTAATCTGGCAAAATGACACCTGGATTTGTAAATCCATAAAATAATTTTACTGCATAGAAAACCTCGGTTGTAAGTGGCAGCAATTTGTCCTTTGCTCACTTATGTTTCTCACGTGACAGAAA
The DNA here is from genome assembly GCA_015106715.1 of Bujurquina vittata. NCBI lineage: Eukaryota > Metazoa > Chordata > Actinopteri > Cichliformes > Cichlidae > Bujurquina > Bujurquina vittata. The sequence goes on from VUQK01042546.1 coordinate 13,066, forward strand.
GACTTGGTATATATGCACCATGAGCTTTTAAAAAAAGTATTTATTATGGCAACTATATTGTAATTTGGCAGCAATGACATGTACTGCTTTATATGTAGTTTTATTATTCTTCTTATTCTGCTTTATATACTTCTTTATATGTAGTTATGGCAAGGCATCCAATCCAATCATTAGATTGCTCCTCAACAGCCTCATTTTTGGCAAGACTGTGCCTCCTCTTGCAGGAGGAAGCGTGGCGCTCAGTGGCGAGGTGCGCAGCCCCAGCTGCCTGTGGAATAAGCTGTGAGCCCTGCGCAGCTTTTCTCGATATATTCAATGCATCTTGCACAATCAGGACCATCTGCAACCCATGAGCCACCCTGCTCATGCAGTGAGCTACAGGAGCCCCAGTCGTCAGTAAAGATTGTTGTATGCCCCGCACAGCAGTCCCAGTCATCTTCTCAGCCCTCAGAGTCTCCACGGTCATCAGAACCCGAGCCATCAGACTCACCACTGTTGTCGGAGCCATCTGCAGCAGAGCCCTTCACTGCCAGAAGCATCCTCAGAGTCCACCGCTCCTCCTTCAAAGTAAGCCGCTGCTTCAGCCGCTGCAGCCACGCTGTCAGTCTTCAGGTGCTGCTTTGTGCTCATCCTTGTCAGGGCCTCCATCAGTGCCTGAAGCACCGACAGAGCCTCCATCAGTGCCTGCAGCATTTGCGCATGCACCTGATCATCAGTCTGTAGCGACTCTTCTGCCATCAGAGCCCCTGCTGGAATCTTGTCTGGACAACCAGCATCATCCAAGGCTGCAACGCCACCTTCACCACAGTCTTCTCAGCCCTTAGAGCCTTCGGCAGCACGTCAGAAGCACTTCATCCTCTAGAGTTTTCAACTGCTGCAGCCCCTTCACCAGATCCACTGCCAAAGTCAATCACTGCAGAACCTTCTCCTCAGTCTTTGTCCTCGCCTGAGTTTTCATCCTCAGAGGGTCCTGCTCAAGATGAGCTTCATTTGCGCCTAATAAAAGCTAAAGTTTAAGTTTACCCTTGCCTATCGAGTCCTGGGTTGGGGTCCTCTGCCTGCCTGCCACAAATGTTACATGACAAAAATCACTTAAATCGAACCTGTCTGACAGAGTGAAGGAAGCTAAAAGATCTCACCATGATGTAAATAATCAGCTGCGAAGAAGCCAAGTAACTAACATATATTCTCCTACTACCCACTAGACCATTATTTCCCACTGCCCCAAATACATTTTCCTGCACTGCACCTTAGTATGGACATGCTCATGGTTGGTTCCTGCTACGCTCTGGTGCTGCAGGTATGTAACAAACTCAAAGGAATGCCAAAAACAATAACCTAGCTTTCGCTCTTGTTAATATTTTGTCAAACCTCAGATTATAATCGTAACTGGTACGTCCTTTTAAACTTGCCACAGTCCAACTTTGCTATCCTCAGTGTGTTAAAAACTGCAATTTACAGCTTTACAGTAATTTAATGTGTTTCAGGTGTGGAATTTTACAACAAAGTTAAAAAAAAATTAATTTACAAATGAAAACAATTCAATATGACTCAAGATTATTTTGGGTAGTCTCCTAAGCAAAGCAGAGTCCTTTTCCAGACCTCTTCAGCAGTGTTCATGTCCATGCCTTTGTTGAGATGCTCCTGCAGGTTGGACACCATGGCGTTGTTGCCCGGTACACGGTAAATACCAGTATAATCCAGACCTGTTGCCTCCACAACACCACAGCACATCTCCACTATTAGCGGGACAAACTGAAAAGACAAAGCAAGGGATAGAAAAGGTTCACTGGGCATATTAATCTTGAATAGCTTCATGTCATATTCAATCGTGCTCTGTCTGAAGATATGCAGTTAAATAATGTACAGTACCAGTCAAAGGTTTGGACGTGTGTACATTATTTGAAATATCACTTATTTCCAGGAGGGGTGAGTTAGGGACTGTTGTCTGACTGTCTCGTCCAATGATCTTCCTGGGAAAAATGACTTCCCATCTTGAAGAATAAGCTGGACACGCTTAGTGAGCTGATTAAGACCCAGAGAGAGTACCATTAGTTATATTTCCTAGTAATGAAGCAGTACTCACTCGTCCCTGACCACACGTAGTTGTACCTGGTTTCGGGACTTTTCAGACAAACAGAAATGCAAATCTGAGTGGTAAGACAAAATGTGGATGAATTGCCCTCTTTGTAAATGAAAGGAGGTATAAACTTGGACATATTGGTGCAGAGGGCTACAAAATCACAGATTAACAGTATCTAAAAGTATGTCCTATCTAAAAGTATTTGAATGTCCTTGAGGAATAGGAAAGAAATAGGAAAAAATCCAGCAAAGACACCCACAGGACCCGAGAGAAGCATCTGGCCATTTAGTTGATCCACCTAATGTTTGCAGAAGCCTCATTCAGAAATAGTCTCAGTGAAAGAGTGGCTGTCCAGAAGCCATTCTTAAGGAAGGAAAACAGAGAAAAGGCTAAGGTATGCCAAAGAACTGGACTGGACATCAGTGGCAACAGGTCTTACGGAGCAATTAATCCAAATTTTAAAATGTACCTGTACAGAGGAGGTCAGCAGAGAGGTACAACAGTGAGTGTCTACAAACATCTGTAACACACAGGGGAGGCTCTGTCATAGCTGGAGCTGCATTTCAGTCAGCATGGATTTATGAACAAAGACAGAACCATTGGATCTTGATGCCAGTACAACCTGGAAAGCATCTGATTAGAAAAAAGTAATTTATCAGCCTGACAATGATCCCAAATACACTGCCAATGCAGTAAAAACGCAGCCATATCCAAACAAAAGCTTCGGAATGTCCTTCAAGAAGTCTGGAGAACTATTCCTGAAGACTATTTTGATAAATTGCATAAAAGCTTGTCTAAGGGTATATCCCAATTCAAGGGCTGCATACTTCATAGTTGGCCGTGAAGGCCGGAAGTGAGCAGCTGTTAAATGAGACGACCTAACCTTCATATTGTGTCACCAGCTATTCCCGCTCTTACACCAGCGGAGCTCCTGTTGTGTAGCAACCGTGGCAGCGTGAAGCAAAGCTGGGATATAGAGGCTATTAAAATGGAGCCCAAACTTCTGTTTGTTGGTTTTTTTTGTTTAATGTGAGCATGAATTCAAAATAATAAGTTAAAACAAGTATAACACATTTCTGAATCAAGGAATAAAAATGAGCAAATGATTAATTTCCAGATGTACTGGCAATTCTCTTGTAAGAGATTAAAGTTAAGTAAAACGATCCAGTTCTATGAAGCTTAACTTTAATCTCTGCCAGACTGATTCGCTCCGAAAGAAATGAGACACTGAAATCAACATCTACTGTTAGGTATTATGTAAGTGAATTATATCTGTGTTCAACTTCCACGCAGTGGCAAAAGGCAGCGAGGGGTTTTGAAAATGATGTGCCCTGACCACTCGATGAGCTGACAGCTGGCGAGACCAGCTGGCTGTTAGACCAGCGGGAACGTACGTCTGAGAAAACAATGGAGCACTTTTGCAATTAAGCAATACCTTGAAAAAATTGAGCTCTCCTCAGCCATTGCCACTTTTGTTAGAAATTTTGCGGCAACAGCTTTTCAAATTGATAGTATAGATGCATCTACTAAAATCCTCTGATGACTTCGTTCTTACTATATTAACGCCAATCACATGAAGTGACAGTATTCTTCCTGGTTTATATTTATTATGCTTTAAGCATTTCTTATTCCTGGTTTGTACATAGCCATTTACTTTTGAATCGATATGATGAATAAAGTCGCTAAGGCTCATATGCACCCCACTAAGATACACTGAGACCTGGTAATTACCGTATGTGTTCCAGAACTTGTATTTCCAGGGGACTTGTGCCAGTTCTACCTCCAAGAGGCTGAGGAGTAGCACTGGTGGGTGAGAGAATTTTTAAACCTATTGAGCTGTTCTCATTTATTTAAGCTGTGTTGTTATAGGTTGTGTTTAATACTTTGACAAATGTTTCAAATCGTGGGATAAATTAACTATGCGTCATCATTCTGTGACTAGGGAATTTCTAAGGAATTGACCTTTCCATCAGACATTAACACACAGGTTTGGAAATTTAGAAATTACTTCCAGAGAAAAACCATCACTTTTATGGATCGCTCAGTCACATCCTCTTTTGTTGACCTTCGCCAAAAGGTCATGTTTTTATTGCTGTTTGATTCTGTTTGGCTTTTATCTGGATTCTGTAAAAACTACAGGAAAAATGTACCAAAAGTTGCCATTAATATCAGTTCATAAGTATTATGAGCTGATATTTATTGTCACTCGTTAAAACATTTACATGTCTTTGTAATTATTGGCACAGTGAGCTATATTATTTTTTTTAAATAATTGATTTTGACATTTTAATAGCCCACTAGTGCTGTGACCTGGGACGTGCACATTTGACGATTAGGGAAATGGGAAGTGGCTCACTAATCAATAACAAAGGCTTTAATATAAAACAACAGCTATCACTGGTAATTATTAAATGTACTTTTTTTACAATTGCTACAAATATCTGATGTAAAAGCTGAGCAACAATATGTAAGAGGAAGTTTTATTAAATCTTTTTTTTTTATGATATTTTTTAATTACACTTTAAAAAAACCCTATTTTAAGAAACAAAAACATACAGCATCAGGTCTGAGCAGTGTATTAGCATTGTTGTCTCACTATTGCTTCACAGCAAGAATGTCCTGAGTGGTTAGCCGTGTGTGTACTCTGCATTTTGCCCTGTGCCAGCTGGAAAGAAAGTTAAATGAATAAAAGTACTGTATGGATGCGTGTGCAATTTGGGGAATGAGACTTGCAGTAGAAAACGTTTCGAGTGCTCAAATCTTTGTTTTACCTTAAATCTTGTTTGAAAACCCTATTTTGTGTAAGCTAACCCCGGGTTTCTTCTTGCTACCTGTTTTAACGAATCACAGGAACCACAAAGCTTACTAATGAAAAACCAGATTAAGAATAGACCCAAGACAAGGATGAGATGTGCCCACTTCATAGACGATAGCTTCAACCACAAGGTAAATACAACATTACATTTATGGTTCTGATACACTTCTTAAATTTCACCGTGTAGTCATTTAATTACTCTGTTTGCAGTCAGACAGATGTTATATACTATGGATTATGTATTGTTTTCTCTGTCTTACTTTATGGTTGACAGCAGGCTGACAGTCCTCGAGACGCACGCCAAAAGCCTTTGGACTGCCTGTCTTCTTGGCCTTCTTCATGATGTTGATGCCCCACAGTGCCTTGTTGTCATCTAAGTCATACACATATGGACACATAATTAATTTTAGCAATTTTGCTGCCTTGATTTGCTGTATATTAAAGAACACAACCCAGAGTCATGTTTAGACCCACCACATCTGGAAGCTCGGTTCACGGAAATGTCAGTTTTAGCCAGAAGGAAAGGTGGCATCATACGGTGGGCTCTGGGAGAGGAATCTGGCTTGGTACCTGTCAGACTATACACAAAAGAGCAAAGAAATTGGGACATTTTCAAGCCCATCTTGCTAATTTAGCATGTATCTAAAATGCAACCTAACCTGTACCCCAAAGTCCATGTCACAAGCTTAACAGAAGGTGCCTTGTTATGCTTGGTTTTGGAAAATTGCAGTTTAAGATATGATTTCTGACAGGCTTCAAGCCTAGGGCTACAGTGACTCCTAATCACACAAAACGTTTTTGCTAAAGATAATTTTCTATCCTGACCTGTGTTTCCTGTAGTCATTCAGTTTCTTGTTGATGAGCGCTTGTCTTGAGAAACCAATTTCCTTCAAGGAATGGAAAGCACAGTTAGTTTTGTATATGTGTTTGTGTACCTAGTACAAACTAGCTAAAAATTACTCATACCTCGTTATCTGTCTTGCTATTCTCCCTAATGACCTTGATCCAGGCCAGCATGTCATCCCTGTCCTCGGCCTGCAGCAAGTACTCGCAGAAATCCTGCGTGGTCAACCTTAAGGTGTGTTTCCGTTTGGTTTCACTGTAGGCGATGTCAATCAAGCAGCAGCGGATGCTGATCTGAGAATGTTCAACCTGACTTGGTCCTGCCCCTGCCCCATGAAGCACCGCTTCTCGCTTGTCTTTGTAAAGCAAGAGTGAATGGGAGCGGAGAACGGAGAAGGCTCGTTTCCACGGTCGCATGCCACCACCGACTTTCTACCATGAGGAAAGATGAAGACAAGACATAAACTTAAAAACAGTGGAGTTTAGCATCTATAAATACCTGATGGCGTATGAATTCTATAAAATGTCTCTGCCAAGGCAGCTCACTCTCTGGGCAGTATTTACTTTTAAGGTAATAGTGTTGTATTTTGTAATAATTATTATTAGGTACGCGTTGTGCTTTTTAAATGTACTTTCAATGCAGTAAAAACAAGTGTTGTCATGTGTAGCGGGTGAGAGTAGGGCCTAAAATGCAGGACTCCAGACAGAACTTAATGTACTTAAGCTTTATTACTGGAACACAAAAGTTCAAAAACAAAACTGACAAGAACTTAAGCATAGGTTTAAAGATAGAAAAACATTTTGGGAAAATTTTACGAATGGAAGGTCGATCTTTTTTGACCTTGAAGAAAAGCTCAGAGGTCCAAGGTAATGCAATATTTGGGAATGCGGAGTTTGGGGCCCATTGTTACATGCTATTTGGAGCAATGAAAGGTTGGTTAATATTGTCAGCATTAAGTCAAACTCATTCCTGGTGGGTATTGGTCTTCTCCAGGGCTGTGTTTTGTCACAGATTCATAACTTTTATGGACAGAATTTCTGACTTTATAGGTGTAGCTAGGAGATTGGTGTCTTCTTTGGTGATCTCAGAAACACATCTCTGCTTTTTTGCACATACTGAGTGAAAAGTCAGAATCAGTGTACTCAAATAAGAGCTGGCCATCTCTATTTAGTCTGCTACTCACCACATCTGGACAAGAATTAGAAAAAAACATTTTTCATCACTCTATAGTCTATACTAGTTTTTTACCTTTCCCTTGTCTGTGAGGATCTGTTTGTAGTGCAGCCAGCCCTCCCTGTGAACATCACTGAAGGTGATGGTTCCCAGCTCAGAGGTAGAGTGGCGCTTGGATCGGGCTTCCTCTTGGACTTGTAGACTCTCCAAAGACTGAAACACAATGTGGTGGCATTATGGAACTTACAATGGACACTGGTTATTGGGTTTCTGTAAAATCAATGAACTAGATATAGAAAATACATATGGGAGTATTCAAGTCAAGTATTTAAAACTGACAGTGACTCACCCCATCAGTGAAAAAGCTCTTGACCCTTTTTGGAAGTTTACTGTGGAGGAGAGAGCACACTAGTTACAGATACTGTACAGACAGTATTTTACAAATGCAATAAAACTCAATAAAACTTCAGGAGGTTATGTAGTAATTTTGAGAGTGCTTTGACCACTGTGTCAATTCTGAGCGCGCCACAGTTCAACACAAGCACAGAAGAGTTCCTGAGGTGGAAAATGGCTGACATCTGGGACAACACAAAGCTATGTTATTTATGTGTCCAGGGTTCTTGACTTACGAGAAGATAGGGCCTTCATCCCGAAAGGTGTTGAGACCCTCATCACAGGACCTGGATCTCTCAGTGGTGATGGCCAGTAGATAAGAGGAGCGGCGATTTTTAATACTGCCTGTAGATACACAAGTTATAGAGGAAAAGAGGAGGAGACAGAGAAACAATGTTTGGCTGAGACATGAAATATAAAATGATCAGTTGTATAAAATAGTGAGTGACTGACATAACATTAGTCAGCTGGAAAAATGAATAGTTTAAACACAGAATATGTAGTGTGCAGCAAAGGAATAGATTTGTATTTTGAATACATTTTAGCTTGCCATGCCAACAGAATCATTTGCTAAAACTCTGCTTTGGATGTGCCATATTTTTGAGATAGAAAAGATAAAAGGGACGTTACATTGATAAAGATTTTAAAGTTTTTTTAATATTTCATTTATTTTGCAGGTGTTGGACATTGTATTTTTAGTAAAAATCTCACCTATTAAATGTGGTTGGATGCATTTAACAAGAATTTCAGAGAAAAACATTCAACAACAGATACAACAAGAAGTACTCAGAGAGTACAAACCTTCATCAAGGCAGCTCCCAGCAGTATTTACTTTTGAGGGAACAGTATTGTATTTTGTATATATTCAATGTATAATTTCCTAAATGTTGCCAATTCAAAGGCAGTAGAATTCTAAGCATAGATATAACGATAAAAGGCATTTGTTAACTCATTTGGGAATGAGTAAATGCTGCAAAATCGTCTTGTGAAATGATGCGGTCGATGTGAATGGCTGCATTAAGAACAGGCGGTCCAAAAAAAAAATTTTAACACACGAAACATTTGCATGAAATTTACACGTTCGATGTGAAAAAGGCCTTAACCCTTATGACTTATGAATCATTTGCTGAGATATGAATGTTATATGGGTATGTGCACATGTAACCTTGTTCCCCCCCCATCAGTAGGCGAGGAAACAAACAAAAAAGTGGCATTTTCTTTGTTCCGATCCACTATTTTATTTTAAAAGCGGTCTATGATTCTAACCCACAACCTTCTTAATGACAGGTTATAGTTATATGTGTACCACAATGCAGTGATGATTTGTTCCATTTGAGCATGTAAAGTACTGTACAAAAGTCTTGAACCATGCCTCATTTCTTTATACTTAGCGTCCAAGGAGCCAGATTTTCTTGTAATTATTTAAAGTGGTCCAAAGAGCAATAGTTCTCCAGGCTTTTTCTTTTGATATTACCTACCTTTTCACTCATTTTCAGTCTAGTACTTGTACCTACCAAAGATAATATAGTTTGACAGGCACAAAATAGTATTTTTATACCAACACAATGACTCTCAGAGAGTTTTAGCTGAAAACTTGGTCTATCTCAGCATAGTGTGCAGTATGTCAAGAGAAAGGTACAGCAGTGAGTGTCTACAGCCATCTGTAAAACATGGTGGAGGCTCTTTCATAGTTTGGCGCTGCATTTAAGGCAGCAGCATTGGGGAGTTTGTCAGAATAAATAGAATTATGGACTAAAATGTTAAAAGGACTAGTTCTTAAATAGCACTTTTCTACTCTGAGCACTCAAAGTGCTTATACAACAGGCTTACATTCACCCAATCACACCCATTCATACAAGCATTTCCATATGTAACTAAGCTAAGTGCTTTTGTCTAACACTCACACACATTCATACTCCAAGGCTTGCATCGGAGAGCAACTTGGGGTTCAGTATCTTGCCCAAGGATAGTTTGGCACGCAGCCAGGAGCAGCCAGGAATCGAACCGCCGACCTTCCAATCATTGGGTGACCTGCTTATGAATGCAAATAATACCTTTGAGCTGTCACTGCATATAATCCTGCTGCTGTGTAATGAGTAACTCATTAGAAAAAGTTATTAGCTAGAAAAATTATGACGCCTTCAAGCTGTAAACATCAATAAGTGTTTGGTTTTTTTTACTATAACAGCAAAAATACTGTTATTGCAAATTTTATTATTCATACTGAACAATATTCTCTACTCATGAATGGCCTAATATCTATCTCTCCTATACTGTGCAATATATATTCACTAAACTGCAATACCCACTGTACATCATGTTTATATGTATATAATTATCTAACTATTTATCTTTTTGATGCATTCTATTTTATTTTATAAATTTATGTGTGGACTCTGTACAGTGTGGCACTGACACAACGGTGGCCTTTCAATCTCATTGTACATTCTGTAGAAAGACAAATAAAGGCATTCTATTTTGTTCAAAAATATTAAAAAATGTTTTTGTATTTCTCATCTCCCTCTTCAATATCTGTCAACAGACAGCACCAGAAATGTTTAGCATACTGAAAAATGCAGAAAAACAGCACTTTGTAACAATGTTACAATTACCCAATTTACACACACCAAATATGTACTGTATAAAGATGTCGCTGTCAATTTCAAAGCATTCGTGACAGCTTTTAAATTACGTTACAACTGTGTAAGTCAGAAGAAAAGGTCACTAACCTATGAAGGGAATAGAAGACAAGGAGTCAAATGCATGCTGTGCCAGGCTGCCACTGGACCTGCGGTTGGGAATGGTCTCTGCACAGACAGGGGAGGGGGACCGCGTCAAACCAGCTGGAGTTGGCTCTGGGGACTCCACAGGTGTGGTGTAGTGTGGATGTTGCACAGTTTGTGTATGGCAGCCCAGAGGTGGCTTCTGCCTCAGGACCACCTCTTGAGTCAGGGATACAGGGGAGATAACCTCTCTGTCCTCTCCAAGTCGCACCCTCTTCTCCTCTGATGCAGACAAGGGAGGGATGGACTTGGACTGACGTTCTATTCCCCCATCACTATGACAAGGGCTGCTTCTGCTGGAAGGTCCCCAGTCGAGATGAGGGCCACTGTGGTTGGGCTCTCTAAAGGAGTGGGCCTGTTGGAGATGACCAGCTTTCCGGGAAAAGGAAGGGCTGTAGCTTTTGTAGCCTAGTTGCTCTTCTTCTTTTACTCTCCTTGTCTGGGGCTCTGCTACCTGCTGACCTGACTGCCTGTCAATGGGATGCACTGTAAAAGAGGTTGTGATGGACGATTTTACTGCATTTTGGTGCTGTTGTTCTCCTGAGGTTTTCTGTTCGTTGACTTTTATTGTGTGTGAGCTTTGCAAAGTGTGTTCTGACTGCGCTGAGACCAGAGCAGAGGCTTGGGCTAATGTTTCCACAGAACGTCCGTAGTTGTGCTCATATTCAGCATAGGCTGCCAGCAGGGTCTCTGAACATGACCTCTTTCCTGGTCCAGATACACTACCCCAGCTACCGAACCAATAGGAATTGTGGGAAGCAGCAGCTGCCTGGTGGTGGTGTATAAGGGTTTCTCTTCTGCCTTTCTCTAAACAAGCTACAGAGGTAGCTGCAGGTCTGGGACTGACTGCCATGCCCAGCCCCAAATCAACTAAATGATCCTGAGATATACTGCGATGCTGGGGCGACATGCACTCTGCAGCCTGAGCCTGATTGTAGTACCAGTCTGACAGAGCCTGGTGGCAGAGGGTGCTGACGTGAGCACGGACAGGAGCTTTCCGTGGAGGAGGCAGAGTTGCAGAGGCGATGGCGGCATTGTGGTTAGCAAAGTGAAAGTCCAGTGCATTAATGGCAGATGAGGATCGTCCACGGTGCCCCCTCAGAACGCTGAAATCCTCAGGACCACTGGGCCAGTGCGAGGGGGGAGTAGAAGCAGCAGGGGGTCGGTTGTCCAGTGGTGAGGTGGGGGAATTGGTTCGGCACAGCCAGTTGTCAAGGGGGCTGTGAATGTTGTTGCTAGGCTGTGAGGAAGTGGAGCTAGGCTTTTTGGAAGGGTAATAAAGAGGTGGTGGCTCAGGGATGCTTTGGCCTTTGCTTGAGTATGACTCATTGCTTTTCATACAGACATCCTGGGAGTATGCCTGAGGACAGCAAGGGGGAGAAGACAATGTTTAAAATAAAAAAGAGGCTGAAAATGGATATAAAGGGGACAGTGAGTGGGCAGAGCAAGTTAATATACACCATGTAGCAATACTTCTGGCTTGCTGTCTGTAAATGCTTACTGTACAACCAACATTGGAACTTTGTTTTATTTAATACTGCTGAAGCATTTTTAACCATTTGATATCGGTCATCTATTTTTATCTGATTTACGTCTCCTTTAACTGTTAGCAAGTCATCCAGGGCTCTGCCAGACTAAACTGAAATAATAATAATGATGTAATTCTTATATTCATTCTTTTATATGTCTATAATCAGTAAATATAATACTACTACTACTACTACTACTACTACTACTACTACTACTACTACTAATAATGTAGTTCTTACATTTTCTACCAATATATTCTATAGACTACTGTATTGTATTTCACCTGATAATGCAATCCTTTCTGTCCATGCACAACAAAACATTTTAAGATTAGTGAGTTTCTGAATGAATGGAAGCAGAAATTTATAACCCCTGCTGTTACACAGATGGCTATCTCACTGATGGTTTCACAGGTCAGGAGGGAAAAGAAGGAAAGAAGAGAATATTTAAGAAAGACTATACTCACACTTACCAACTGCAACACATCTTTATCTTTTGGCATAATAGAGAGCTCCAGAATATTTTCACTGTATGAGAAAAAAAAAAAAACATACCAGAAAACATGAGCCCAATTACTAATAGAGAACTCAGATGTGTGTATTAAATGAGATCTAGTGTGATAACAATAGCCTCCAACCTGTTTTGGATGAGTGTGATAACCTGAGAGTAGGTTTTCCCTAGAATGCTTTGCCCGTTCACTTTCACCAGTCTGTCCCCTGGAAGACACACAAGTGCACACACTCAGAATAAAAGGATAATAGCAACTACAACATCAGCAGCCTATGCTCTATGTTAAGAAAACAAGAAAAAAATATTGTATTGGAAAGTTTCTTTTTCCATTCTGCTTTTCAAAATTTCAGTTTGGGTTTCTATGGATTAAGAATGTTTTAATTAAAAATGTTAAACATATCTATTTTCTATGTTTCATTCAGTATAATAGTTTACATGCAAGGTTACACTTTGATAGTTCTATATTATTCTAGGTGTATTTACTATATTGTGAAAAAAAAATGTCAGCAAAACCTAAATAAATGAAAGGTGTGTTGGAGAGAAAGACTTGGAGGAAGTAATCAAAAGGAACTCCAGCAGTCTCAATTACTGCTGGAATGTTTAATGAATTATAATGTTTTGGTCTTCAGCAGGTATATGGGCAGCATTTCCACATTGTCACATTACCCATTCAAATGTGCATGCATGAGTGTACTATGTTTTCATATGGCAAGTGTGTGCTCATGAGTTCATAATAATAATATTCATAATAATATAATATCATACTATACCAGTAAATTTATGGAAATCCCATCCAAGTTGACATGTATGACTCCAGATGTATAGGGTGAAGACCATTTCAACCCAAGAACATTTCTAATATCTGAATGTTTGTATAGACTGATGGTAGTAGTATAATACTGGCATTTTTTTCATGGAAAATACAAAAGATATTTTAAATCTTAAAGGGTACCTTGTTAAAAATAAAGTTTTCAATAAAAATTTAAATCACTATCAATTTCTGAAGTTGATACAAATCCCTGGAAGGGCTTCTTGAGCTTTAAAATATCTTTTTATTTTTCAAGTGTGCCTCCTCTAACCCTTCACCCCTCTTCCCACTCCATCAAAATAACTGACAGTTTTTCCACTCCCCACACCCACTGATCCCTCACAGTGTAAGAATGTATCCTAAGGCATAACCGTTATGACTCCTCCTAAAATGTGTCGTCATCATATACTGTACATACAGTTGTGCTCAAACGTTTACATACCCCAGCAGAATTTTTGCTTTTTGGCCTTTTTTCAGCGAATATGAATGAAAACACAAAAACATCTTTTCCACTCATGCTTAGTGGTTGGGTGAAACCATTTATTGATAAACAACTGTGTTTTCTATTTTTAAATCATAATGACAACAAAAAACATCCAAATGACCCTGATCAAAAGTTTACATACCCCAGTTCTTAATACCGTGTGTGTGTGTGTGTGTGTGTGTATATTATATATATATATATAGCATTCTGACGATAATTGGCTACTGGAACTATGGAACTAGAAGGTTTCAGCATAAATGGACATGAGATGAGAATCAGGAACTGTTGGAATGTTACTACACATGTAATCCCAGTGAGCGGGATTACATGAATAGTATGTGGGACCTATGGAGACTTCGAAACCCAGCATCCCAACTGACGGCGAAACAACTTGTGGCTCAATGTTCCAACATACGAAGGAGAGAACTGCTATCCCAACTAGAGATTGAGGAGGTACAACACAAATGCTACGGCAACGGGGAGCCAGGACGACAGGTCAGGGGGGGATTTCATCACCCCCACACTCCGAGATTGGGTACCAAGCCCCAATAGTAACTAGTTCACTGAGCGCCAGAGCATCTGACCTGAAAGATAAGATCATGGCTAAGAAGGAAAACTGGACCACTCAACACTGACTACCAAGACTACGTAAAGTACTCTCTGAAGATCTAGTAGAAGACTTGAATGCAGCACTACGGACAATTCCTACCATGACTATCGCTGAAACCAATCAGCTGATGTATGACACAGCAGCAGTGATCCTTGAGATGCTTGGCTATAAGATGAAAAGCAATAAGGAGCAGTACCCTACATGGAAACAACGACTAGAGCCTAAGATCAAAGCGGCACGAAGGGAAGATAGCCAGCTCTCAGAGTTGCAGAAAGGTGTAGTGAAGGAAGGGGCACCTAAGAAGTACAACAGGCTGTCCATACCTGAGCCCTTAGAGACTGC
>VUQK01042547.1:0-15169 GCA_015106715.1 Bujurquina vittata
GGTGATCCTTGAGTTTCAGGGGTTGGCTTGCTAATTGTGGTAATAGCAACCAGCTCCAATCTGTGAAATTCTCATCCCGGCACAACGATACCTCAGTGCAGCGCAGTGCTGGGCGATGCTGGCTAGAACTCTGGACCAGCAATATTTAGTCATTTAGCATTATATTTAAAACAAATAGTTTAAATACATATGAAAATGTTAAATATATATATATATATATATATATAAAAACAAACAAAAAAGGTGGTTAGAGCAATAAAAAAATAAGAGCCAGAAGTAAAATAAAACCAGAGTTAAAAGAATAAATTATAAGAGCCAACATCTCAGACTGAGTTCAAAGCCAAAGAGAAGAAATGTATTTTAAGAGAAGATTTAAAAGCAGAAAGTGTGTCAGCCTGCCTGATGTGCAAAGGGAGATCATTTGTCTTTATGAAGGCCATGAAGACATTTAAAAACAAATGCTGACACTAAAATTAGTGTAATGTGGTCCCATTTTTTTGACACCAACTAAAAGTTGAACAGCAGCATTTTGGACCATCTGTAGTTGGGTAAATAGTATCTGGTTCGGCCCAACATAAAGTGCATTGCAATAGTTTCAACAAGCTGTGATAAATCGCAAATTGAGAAAAAGAAGTGGTTTCACTTTGGCCAGTTGCCTGTATTGATAAAAACTGGACTTGATGGACAGATTAAATTAGTAGTCAAGTTTAAGATCACTGTCGAATTTTACACCCAGGTTTGTTGCCGTCTGTGTCAGATGTTGACTCAAAGTACCCAGTAGAACATTAATTTTGAAGGTGACACTAGGCCTAAACAACATGTCTTTTTTTATTGTACAGGTGGACAGCCATGCTGTGATAATTTCAATGTACTGTAAGACATTGTTTGCAGAATATGCATTTGCCTGCTTCAGTGGCACATACATTTTATCATTAGTCATTAGCATAAAAGTAGAATGCGAGGTCATGTCTTCTAAGAATTGATCCTATTGGAAGTGGAGAAGAGGGACAAGTATAGAGCCTTGAGGTGCTCCATATGAAAAAATTAACAGTACTCAGCTGCTATATGATGCCATCTGCTGATCGTGGTGCTCTCTCCTCTGTAATAGAGCTCTTAGCTGACCAGTGTTCTAATGGAATCATAATCCTAGGAGACTTGGAATTGGTTACAACCAGTTTCTGATGATTTCAGAGCATGTTGTGATTATTTTCAGCTAGTCAACAGTCCAACTCATCCAAATGCTAAAAATCCTGAAAACTAATCACTTGTTGACCTTATTCTTACAAATGTCCCTCACAAATATTCAGATGCTTATGTGTTTACAAATGACATCTGTGACCACTGTGTCATTGGCACTGTCAGAAATGCCAAATTACTATAATGCATAATAATCAAGCGTGACATAAAACATTTCTTGGACAAAGCTTTCCTGCATGAGGTTTTGATTGGGACAAAATTATACCAGATGTTGATATTGCCTGGAATCTTTTTTTTAATGAGAGTTTTAGTAATATTGTAGATAATCATGTACCTGTTAGACAGTACAGAACAAAAGTTCAGAATAACCCATGGTTTACTCCCGATCTCCTTTATAGTCGCGATCAGGCATAGGCAAAAGCAAGAAAAACTAGGGACAATGCAGACTGGCTGGTATTTAGACAGCTTTGTAATGCCTGCACTGCTAAACTAAGAAAAGCTAAGGCCGGTCATTTCCTAACTCAAACAACTAATAATCTTAACAACTCATCTAAATTTTTGGAAAACCATAAACGCTCTCTCAGAAAATAGCCATAGAACCTTAGTCATAGGTTAGAGCTTCCTCCATGTGTTGTTAAAGATTCCCAAAAAAGTCAGACAAGGTTAAAAGGCTAGCTACTCTCAGCTCTGACTGTTCTGCTCTAACAAATGATCAATTTAGTTTTCCCCATCTGTGCATCTGTTGTACATAAAGCCCTTTGGCTCTTGGATGTTACAAAATCAGTTAGAGCCCTACTTCGTAAAGCTAGCTGCAGATTTTACTCCCCCTCTCCCACTCTTATTTTTAATCTCTCACTTGTCACAAATGATATTCCACACGTTTGGAAATCCACCTATGTTTTTTTTACCCTCTGTAAGGGTGGTGACCCTACTATTTCAAACAATTATAGGCCAATCTTCAAATTGCCAGTTTTAGCTAAGATTTTAGAATCCTTTATTAGTGACTAAATTAAGGATTTTATAAATATTAATAACATTTTATCTGAATTTCAATCAGGTTTCAGAAAAATGCACATTACAACAACAGCCGCTGTTAAAGTTCTTAATGATTTTATTAATACAATTGGCAATAAACAGCACTGTCCTGCTTTTTATAGACCTTTCCGAAGCATTTGATACTGTTAATCATTTGCTCTTTAAACAGACTTGTAGAAGTGGGTTTGTCATCAGTGGTCTCTGGCCTCAGGCCCCATGGCCACTGGCCTTGATTTGTCCAGTGGCAAACAGTGCCTCTGGTCATCATTAGCATCTCACACACCAGACCATCTAATGTATCGATCTGCCATTGCTGTTTGTTTTCTGTAGGAGTTGCTATTGGATGAGCTGTTGATGGGTGTGGCGCTGCTCTTGTTAGAGGCCCCTTCAGAACAACAGACCAGCCTGCTAAGACTTGGTAAACGAAATCTACAGCACGCAACCTTTAAAACAACAAGTGATTATTTTTGGGCAATGTATATATGCCATGATTAGAACCTCACAGTGCTATGTATCCTCACCTAAATGGGATTTTCTTTTTTGCATTCTCCTCCCAACACAGCACTGAGTTTGGTCCCTGAACAGGCAGAGGTGCCGCCCTGGTTGAGTCCGGTCCTGATTTTTCCTGTGCTGCAGGTATTGTCCTGTTTGGGACTCACTGAGCCGCTGTCCGACCAGAATACACACAGTACCAATCACAGCCTGGCTCACAGCCTGCTGCGTAGCATCAGCAGGCCAACAGATAAACCCCAACAGGTAATGTTTTGGAAAATGACAAACATAAGTTTCCACTTAAAATGAGCCAATAGACCACTTTTAATTGCCGCCCTTTGTGTGCAGCCTACACACACCTTTTTTTTCAGGTGCAACCAGATATTTCAAACACTCTTACAATATACAGATAGAATGTTACAATTTGGTACTTTGCCCCATTCTATCAAGTGACCTATTGAGGTCATCTGAAGAAAGGTGTGAATGGGGGTTGAGGTACCTGGGGAGGGAGCTCAGAACAGCTGTGGAGATGGGGGAAAGTTAGTGACATAATCCAAATCCTCTGTTCAAAGATGGTTGTTCACAGTAGACATAGATGCTTCTTTTACTCCTATTTCTAACCATCTGTCCTTCCTGTCCTAAATGTGAACACTGGCATCCTCAAAGAGTGCCGTTTCTCCTTCAGATGCAGATGTCCAGCTGAGTCTTGTCCTGTCGAGGTGTTTTAAGATGAGCTTATACTCTCTGGCCTTCAACCCAGCATGAGACATTGATCTTACCTGTTTTTATTTATCACAGTTTTATTTATTTCTTTTTAATATTGTAATCATTTGGTGTACAGCACTTTGTATTTGCTGTGGGTTTTTAAAGTGCTTTATAAATAAAGTTTGATGATGATGAATACTGAACCACATGTGCTAGTTTACGGTACACATCCACTTCAGTGAGTTTGGCAAATCTGTAAAAGGCATAGTCATAGCTGTCATTTTTGTGTAGTCTTTGTTCTTTGCCATTAATTTTCTTGATGTGTTTACTTTTTTTCAGCATGATAGTGATTTTTATTCATTAATCTTTCTTCCCTTCAGCCTGGCCCCTCACTGACACAGTCTCTCAGTTCCTGGTGTAGTGAGCTCAGCGTGGCTTTGTCCATACTGCGCAAAGTGGCCAAAGATCCAGCATCAGCAGCTGATTGGCTGCTGGTGGTCAGCTCTGCCCTGTCGTCCAGCCAGCTCCTGTCTTCCCCCCTTGTCCTCATTGTGACTCATCTCATCATCACGGGTCAGGAAGACGTCTGCCAGCTGGCTTTGAAAGCAAGCCAGGCTATCGCTGCTGCTGACCCCTGCCAGGTAGATAACCCACACAGTGGATTCTCCGAAGTCAGTCACCTGAATATTTAAGGAAAATCTATCTGACATGTACTATAAATAGTTTGACTACTGTGTGTGTGACTACTACTAATGAGCTGACTTGTGTTCATCTTTATATGAATTTTGTGGTTTGATTCTTGAGTAATTCCTAGACCAGCAAATACACACATATTGACACTGTTGTTTTGGGCCTGGTGTGCCACCAACACTAAGCTAAGATGAGTCTTGAACTGCTGGTAATCTGCCACTGTATAAAGAGAGTGGTTTAAGGTGACAGACTTCCCTTTGGGACTGTAAATGGAGTTGCTAGCTCTAGCTGATGATGCGAAATATCACATGGTGTTATATGCCCCTCATTACTCAAGCTTGTACAAGGCCCCAGAGTATTCACCTACTGCTCTAATTGCTCCCAGAGTGCCACATACGCTGGTGTTTTGATGCATTGGTAGGAGGTTATTGGCGTATTTGAATTCACTAGATTCAGTGCCAAATATCTACCTACCTGCAGCACTTAGTCTGCAGAATTTCTTTGTTACAAGAGAAGACAAAGATGATAGCAGTAGCAAAGCCACTGGCAAATGACATTATAATTTACAGCAATCATATTTATTGATAAAACAAGATGATTCTTAGTCAGCCACAAGGGATTAAACTTGTGGAAAAATCTCTGCTAATTTTTTTGCCCCTCCCTCTTGCTCTCAAGACATGCAGGTGAAGTGGTTGCTCTGCAACGGGTGGGGCACATCGTTGCACAGGGTGCCTGGTGTTAATTAAAGGATCTTACACTGCTAAGCTGTTGTGTGTCTAAGGACCTGGATGATTTCTTACTATTTCCTTATTTTTAACCTCCTTGCTGAGAATCAGGTGTTAGGACTTCATATTACTTTGTGACTTATGAAGGTTTATTTAACCGGAGTGTATAAGGGTGGATATGAGATGGGCAAATGTTATCATGACAAACAGGAGGCAAGGCTGACTCTAGCCTGAAGCACTTTGTCTGTCTGTCTTGAACCGGTCACCACAGCTCAACCTGCTGGGGTTTGTGTATGGTACAGATCAAGTCAATTATACACCGTCTGTAACTCTGAAAAAACATAGAAGTGTTTATGTAGTCCATTTTTTGATGTGAGTGTTTTCACTCTGCAGGTCCCTTCCCTCATGCTGGTCCTTTTGTTCAAACTGACCAGGGAAAAGAATCCATGCCTAGCTTATGCTGTCCTCCACTGCCTGCCAAACCTTGGGACTCATAAGGTATCCAGCAAAATTAAGAGGAATAACTGGTGACTATATTGACTCTGTGTAAATGCACTGGTGCTTATATACCACCTTTCTACTCAATTTGAGCACTCAAAGTGCTTTCTACAACAAACACCATTCACTTCAATTTATCTATACCTATTCTTATTAAGTACTTTTATCAAACATTCACACACACACACACACACACACACACACACACACATACACTCTCACACTCAGGGTTCAGTATTTTCCCTGAGGATACTTTGACACATGGAGTGTAGGAGCCAGGGATCGATCCATCGACCTTCTGATCGGATTCTACCGCTTGAGCCATAGCCGTCAGCTGTGTAAGCTCTATGTACGATAGATACAGGGCATGAAGTGCTGTGTGAATGTGACTCGTAGAGTAAAGTACTCTTAGTGGTAAGTAATAATGGAAGCCAGTTCAATTTAATTTTCATATGCAACGAACCACTCACTTCTCTTGTGTATACCTTCTTTAGCTTTGAACATGTATTTAATTCTTATTTCAGGATGTTTTGTGTGAACAGATTCCTTGACTCTGACTATATGTGCTTCAATATTCCAGCTCTGTTTTCCCATTGTGCTGCACACTCTTCACATGCTGGCCGGCTGCCCCAAGCTGAGACCAGTGGGAATGCGCCTCATGACTGTTCTCTGGAAGAAGCAGGTCTGTAATAATAAGTGATGACTAAATATGTTTATGTTCTTAAACCTTCTGGAAAAGTTTTCCTCTGACTTCATGCGTGCCTCTTTTGTCATTTGTGCAAGGACCGCGTCTACCCAGACCTGCAGCGTCTAATGGGCCAGCAAGACACCAGGGTGATGGTGGGGAGGGACACCCAGTGGGAGCAGATCTTAGCCAGGGCCACCTGCATCAGGGATATCTGCAGAGAAAGGTCAGACCTCCACATACTTAAACAATCACTGGGCATGACGGACTATTTAAGACAATGTATCATTTCATTTCAAGCCTCTAGGCGGAGACATAGCAAGGAGACACAATTAAAATGATGATCAGATACACAAGCTTGATGCAGAAAATGCCCTTCTAAAGAAAGTTAATCAGATTTTAACTCAAGTACCACCTAAAGCTCAGAATTAGTAAAGCCTTTATGTTTACAAGAGAAAAGCTGTTTGAGTTTGGGGAAAAACCACATAAGCTGCTTATCAGACAGTTGCATAAACCAGAGAACGAGCGTTCAGTTCACGAGATTAAATCAGGGACTACAGGAGGGCGGGCCCATGTAACCTCTTCGGGCTGCGCCCGGCCGGGCACCATGGGCTAATGCCCGGCCACCAGACGCTCTCCCTCGAGCTCCCTCCCCATGCCTGGCTCCAGGGTGGGGCCCCGGTAACCCTATCCCGGGCAGGGTACACTGTTCCCTTGATGGTGCTAACATAGGGGTCTTCTGAACCTCTCTTTGTCTGGACCCTCACCCAGGACCAATTTGCCATGGGAGACCCTACCAGTTGGAAAGCCCCTAGACAACATAGCTCCTGGGATCACTGGGATGCACAAACCCCTCCACCACAATAAGGTGGTGATTCACAGAGGAGTTCATAATAATAATAATAATAATAATAATAATAATAATAATAATATTTTATTATCATAAAGCACAACCTGGCCTGGATGTAACAAATACATTAAGAGGCCATGGTTAAACTTTATACGAGTTAAAAAAAATTAACAGCACATTTTCCAGCAAATCTAAAATTATACATTGAATAATCGTGGTTTTCTTTACAGCATGTGAAATACAGAAGACCTTTATATAATAAATGTAAGACTTTGTACCTTCATCTTCTAAGGCTTTTATTCTGCATTTTAGCTTTTCTCCAAGCATTGAACATAGCATTGGCCCATCATCAGTGATGTAACCTGGGGGTCATCACATCGTTTAACATCATGCACCACTCTTTCCTAGGTGACCCAACTAGGGGTGATCAGTTTCCAACTTATGACTAGGTATCTTGCGTGGTCTATGGGTCACCCCTTTTGATCCACAGCCATCTTTATGCCTTCTCAGCTGCATCAGTGATATACCTGTTGGTTCTCTTGCTGTGCAGTCCCCCTGATCCCCAGCAACTTTAGGGCTTGGTAGAGAAAAGCTCAGGAGCCAACCTGCACAGGCCTTCTGGATGCTACAATGCAAATCGTGCAACTATTTCAATTTAAAAGCCTTAATTATACAGAAATGCATTGCTTTGCTTTTATTGTGAAATATTTGCAGCCATATGCAACAATAGCTGGCTGTATTTAGCCACTGGCCTTAATTTGTTTGGATTGAGCATGCCCTCTCCATTTTCATTCACCTGATTTTTACAAAATTACAGACACACACGCGCGCGTGCGGGCGCGCACACACACACACACACACACACACACACACACACACACACGATAATCATTCGGGTTTCTCAGGACTAAGTGACATAGCAATTACTACTACATCTACAAATGTATTCTTTTGCTCATGTTTGCGTGTGTGTTTTTCAGGCCTTACCAGCATGGAGGTGACATGCTGGCTGCCATATCACTCACTTTAAAATGGTGCAACAGACCAGACCTGGCAACCCCTGCTGCTCTCGCCCTGCAAGGACTACAGGAACTGTGTCGCGCAGAGGTACTGTGCTTGTACAGGACTCACGTTTGTGTTTTAAGTTATGGTCTTAATTATAAATACACATCATTAATTCATTTTTACATACCTTATTTCTTAGGTAGTGGATATTATCTCAACATGGAGAAATCTTCAGCCTGAGCTAAGCTGTGAGTCCCGGCCAGTGGTGATTCGAGCCATAACTGAGCTTCTGGCTCTTGTTCCCCAGCTCATAGTTAAGTCAGAGGATTATGAGGTATCTGATCTAATTCATTAAATACTCTCTGTTAATAATGTATATCCATGTTTCTGTCTTCCTGTCAGTCTGTGTTAAACATAAGGAGCTAACGGTGTGAAACAGAAACTCACATTTTTTTACTTGAGTGAAATTTGGAAGGTGTTAGATGTGTGTATTTGGTGTGTTATACTGGGTGCCCTCAAAAATTGACATTGTTTCATGTTCTAATAACAGTTGATTCTTTGTCAAATTATCTAAATTTTTAGCAAATTGTGTAAAACTAACCAAGTTTAATTTTTAATGTTTTTTCAGGTTGAAGAATGGCATTCACTAGAAATGGAAAGGGCATTTTGTGTGTTAGAATATGCTCAAACACAGTCAAACAGGAGTGTGCAGCATGTATTTTTGAGAAAATGTAATAAAAATGCACCAACTTGAAAGAAGATTTGTGCCATGTCCAAATCAGCTTTCCAGTTGGTGCAAAATAATTTACATTTTTTGACACCCTGTGCTATTTCTGATTTCAGCTGACAATGAGCCAGCTGAACAACAACAGCTAGTTGTAAGCTAACATTATGCTGGCTAATGTTGGGTAATGTTTTGATAAATGTCTTTGGCTATAACTTGTCTTGTCATATTTTATTGTAACAGAGTTTTTTTAACTGTCAGACTGCGGCCTTACTGCATTGGCAGGATGCAGCCTTGGTGCGAGTCGAAAGTCCAGACTTAAAACTAATCTTAAAATTTGGCTGCCTCTTTTTGTGTTGGCAATAATACTGGTATATGGAGATTCTAAATATCGCACTATAGTTTGCATCCAAATATGTCACATATATGATCCCTGTTTTACATTTCATAACTGCCTTTCTTTCAAGTTGACCCCAAAATGTGTTTTATCTTTAAAGAAAGTATTGTCACGAGAAAGAGAATGAGCTGCTTAGTTAGAAATATACTGTAATATAATATGTAATAATATAATATATAATAATATATAATGATAAGTTACAATATATTACAATATATAATAATCTTAAGAGCGGCAGTGGTTTGATTCCACTGCCTCGCTCACTTTCTCTCTGTGGAGTTTGCATGTTCTCTCCGTGTCTGTGTGGGTTCTCCAGGTACTCCGGTTCTCCGGTTTCCTCCCACAGTCCAAAAACATGCACTTACTGGGTTAATTGGCTACTCTAAACTGCCCATAGGTGTGAATGTGAGTGTGATTGGTTGTCTGTTTCTCTGTGTTGGCCCTGCGACAGGCTGGCGACCTGTATAAGGTGTACCCTGCCTTTGGCCCTGTCAGCTGGAATAGGCTCTAATAGAATGTAAACAAATTGGTTGCATTATGTTTTGTATATAACTGTCTTTTTATCGATGCTATTCATAATTTATCAGCAGATTATGTTAGACGTATTCCTGTACACACGAGTATAATATGATCTGAATATCTTGTAAGTTCATTATATCTGCCTTATGTTATAAATTATATAAATAGAAAGACTTCATGTAGTATACACCTTTTTACAAGAGTGGGGTATGTACTTTCTCTAATTTGTTTGCCATGGAATTTTTTTGTCTGTTCTAGGATGCCATTACCAAAAGGTTTTGGTAGGAATGTAAAAGATGATGATAGTTTTTCCATTTTATCTTTACTAACCCAAGTCTGACTAAAAGTATTTTGATAAAAGTTTAGGGCAGTGCCTCCAAATTAGGAAAAAATTGTTTTGCAATAGGTAATAAGATGCTTGGGTTTTCCATTATGAAATGGGTCTGTAATTTTATCGAGACTTCTACATTTCTTTTATATTTTTATTAATTCTGGGAGGATGGCCCCATCATTGATGGGTCTTGCTTTTTATAAAAGAACTCTGAACCACAATTCAAAAGCAATATCTGATTTTCATTAGTTAATATTGAATGTTTTATTATTAGTTTTGTCAGAAGGGTACCAACAATTGTGTCCATATCTGTATTACATGTGTAGTTTTAAACTATGGACAGAGCTGGGCTAGATTTTCCCCCCCTCCTAATTCCAGCTTTCATTTAAAATGTAGTGTAGGAAGCCCATTTTTAGATCACTGTTGCGTACGGTCATTTGACTGAATGAAAGCTGGCAGAATACATACAAAACAATAGAAAAAATGTAAAATGCTATATTGCTTGTAGTGCTTTATTTTATGGTTGTGTGCTTTCCGTTTGTTTGTTTGTTTGTTAGATTAAAAATACATCTTATTATTATTATTTTTTTATAGAAATTGAAAGAAGAGGTGGTCAGTTTTCTCTGGAATTATGCTGTAAGCGAGGTCAGTCTACTGAATAAATGTGTACACACACACGTTCGATAATCATTCTTTTTTTTTTTACTCATATTCTGCTCAGAAGTAAGTGACATCGCAGTTACTACTACATCTACAAATGTATTCAGATTTTTTTTTTGTAAATTTTGTAGAAAACACTGGAAAAGCTTTCTCTGTACCTTTTCTTATAACAGGATCCAGAGGTGGCCAGCTGTGGTTACAGGGCTTTGGCAAACTTTCCTGAAGTGGACCACACCATAAATCACCTTCCTGAGGCAGTTAAGAGACCTGCAACACTCTACTAACGAGACTATATTTTTTAATTTAGCATTTATCTATTTTTAAAATGCCAGAACAACTTTTGATGCATAGTTGTGGCCTGTGCTAATCTCTTTAGCATTATCCACTAAACTAGAATTGTTCTTGTGCAACTCATGGTTTCCATATTAGCCAGAGCATTTTTTTGCAATGTTCCTTTCTTAATTTGTGGTCAGAAGTTAATAAAATTTTCCAAATGTAACTGTATGAGGCACTAGATTATGGGAACGTTGCCTACCACATTTCACTCTTGTCAGATTGATACTTTTTCAGATATTGGCATTATTTTCAGATATTATTTTAGCATGTTCAGAAAATTGCCATAGACTGCCATGCATCAGCTCTTTGTTTAAATCGTCTTGGTTGTTTTTGCTACTCTGTTTGATCGGTAGGCCAGACCAGCTACAAAGCTCCCTGAAAATGAGGATAATGAACAGAGTAAAGAAAAAGAGGAAGATGAGCAGGATCTCTCCATCCCAGGCTCATCTTATGTGAAGCTGATTGCTCTTACTGCCCCATCTGTTCTTCCAGGTAAACTAGAGCTGTCATCAATCCTCATAGTTTGTAGTGAATCTTTTGAAATTGGATACAGTACAGAAGTACCAAATACAGAATGCAAATGGTTTAAAGATAAACGTTTGATCAAAAAGTTCTAGGAGAAAAATCAAAAACTGCCTAATTTAAATTAGGCAAATCTTCCCTTCAAGGTCATCTTCTTTTGCATCTCTATGCTATATGGCAGGCAACACATAAAACACAGTTGGTGGCAGTAATAGTGGGAAAAACAACACAAGAGGCCAACTCCAAGCCAAAAGGAAAAATAGGCCTGAACCCCCTCAGCCTGATCAGTAAGACTGGCTACAGATACCAACTATGGTATGGCGCAAACATTAGCCATCTACTCTACATGGATTACATCAAGTTGTATGCCACTGGTGAACAAGGCGCCCATCCACTGATCTCCAGCAACATCGAAATGTCATTCGGACTGGAGAATTGTAGTGTGATGGCAACAAAGAGAGGGAAGGTTGTCAGAACTGAGGGGATGGCACTAGCAGAAGGAAGCATAGCACACTGAGGATAGCTACAAGTACCTTCAAATATTTTTATGTGAAGTGAGATAGCCATACAAGAGTTTCATACAATCACATTTGTGTCCTGCCCAATTTTTTCTATAGCCGTCAATGGCATAGCTGAAGTAGCAACACTGCACCAACTTAAAGGTACAGTCAGTAATTGTGTCTTAGGTAATTTAATGAAAAAAGGATATACTCATAAATATACAATTAGTTTGCAATTAATCCACCCACAAATTGATGCATTCTTACAAACTTATATTAATCCATTAAACATACATTTGAGTGGACACCCATTTGTGGAAGCTGCCATGTTCCCCACCTTATTTGAATACCACAGCTGGGAAGGACATCTCCCTTCCAACAAATGGCATTTTCCAGATGTGGCTAGAGACCAGCCACATACGCTGTATGCCAAAGGTCCAGGAAAAGGCAGGTTGTAAGCATTCGTGTGCTATGGAGGGATATTTAAATTTGTGTGTTCACCTTCAGACTGAAGATATGATGCCCTAGGTGTTTTTGAGCTATCTTCTGCTAATTTACTGGAGAGAACATGCATAAACTTTCAGGTGTCATTTCACCATGTGATACAGAGATACTCATCTTGATGTTTTCTGCATTGCCCCAGCCCTTGAGCTCTTCTTGACATCACTGGTGAAGCAGGAGATGAGTCAGATGCCCCGGGGAATATACTTCTCAGCCTTGAGAGGGGGTGGTCTACGTTCAGACCAGGGCAAAACAGTGGCAGGAATCCCATCTTTCATGCTGAAGACCTATGAGAAAAACAAGCAGCCTGGGCTAAAGCCAGGACTAGCAGGTGATTAATTCAAATCTCTCATTTAGATTGTCTGAGTAAATTATGTTGTAGTAACATTTGAATGTAATTAGTGGAGATGTTAGTTTTATCTATCCAAATGTTGTGTGATATCTTGAAGTATAATAAATCTTTTAGGTTTTTCCAGTTCCAATTTTTGCTTGTATTTCTCAAGCCATATGGTTGATATTCAGGAACTTGAATTTTCTAGGTCTAGGTCAGAGGTCAAGTTTTCTGAAAATCTTGTGAACACGATAACTCAAGAATAATGTGTCATGGGATGTTCAAATTCAGAACCTAGATGGGTCTACTGAAAATCTCGGACGAGTTTAAATCTCAGCGGATTTGACTTCAACGTCAAGGGTCAAATATTTCAGACAGTCTTGTGAACACGATAACTTGATAACGATGTGACCTAGGATGTTCAAATTGATACCATAGATGCAGCGAATAAAAATCTCGGACAAGTTTGAATCTTGGCGGTCTGGGTCAAGTTTTCTGAAAATGCTCAAAGACATTACAGCTCACCCCTTTTCTCTGTCTTGTAGCTGGGCTGCTCCTATCGTACAACTTGTCTGTGCAGATCGATCGCGTTGGTAGACCAATCAGTCGGTTCCTCATCAGCCGCAGCCGCAGCTACCAGCAGACCCTAACAGCCCTCATTCATGAAGTATGTAAATTGTCCTTCCCCTCCCTCTCACTCTTTTTTCCCTGTTTGTTTTGGTTTGGTTTTATATGCAGCACTGGAATGAGTGAATCAATTTATTTTTGTGTATAGGTGAACATTCAGCCCTCTGAGTGGCACCGTGCCCTCCTCCTGCCACAGGCCTGGAGGGGTTTCATGAGGCGAGCTTTCTACGCTGTCCTAGAGGTTTGTGCTTCTGGCAAGTGAGAGGTAGCTTACTGCAAGAGTATGCTGCAAGAACAAGTTCTAGAAAGAAGAGGTTGTCTACACAGTATAAAGAGAGAGAATTACTGTATGTCTAAAGCCAACATGTGTAACATCACCATAGACTAAGACATATGGACATAGTGAAGTGTGACTTCACTAACTTGTCAGTAACTTTTCCATGTGGCATCAGAAAGTAGTAAGACCTGCTGGCTGTTGCTGTTCACATCCTGCCTAGATCTGAAGCAACACAAGACACGCTTGCTAGAAATGTCAGCCTGTTTAGGCCTGTATTTATCTACAAGCCCACAGGCCTATGAACTTAAAATGATAACTGCATGTTCAGGAAGCGCTCCAGTGACAGAAAATGTATGGTAAAGAAGAAGATGAGAAGGATCTCTCCTTCCCAGGCATCTTATGTGAAGCTAATGGCTCTTACTGCCCCATCTGTCTTCCAGGTAAACTAGAGTTGCCATCAGTCGTAACAGTTTAAATTAAATTAACTGACTGTTAATTTATTTTGAAAGCCAGTGGGAGGCGTGGGAGGATTCCCCCCATAATTGTAAGTGCAGGGCCAAAGCTTTGGGTCCTTCTCCTACAGCTTTTCACTGAGCCTTTTCCTCATCCTGAGTGTTTAGGACAGATCACCGCATATTTCTGGCGTATTTCTTTAAAGCGGAATACACTCACACATATAGTATTGTTAAGCAATCCCAGTGCTCTCTGTCAGACTTGACCATTTGTATCACACCCTTCTCTGACAGGACCCAGCAATAATCAATTAATGTTTCAATTTCAATTTTACTTTTCGTTTAAAAACATTAGCAGTGTGGTTAAATGATAGTTTTATGCTTTAATGTTCAGAAGCATTAACCATTGAGTGCAAAGCGTCACTTTCTGTGTGCACAACCTCGACTTTATTTGCTGCAAGCAATATCAGTGTTACAGAAAAGTTCAACATTATGATTCTGGTATGATAGAACCCCTGGAGAAATTTAAAATGCATGAGTACAGTGTAGCAAGCTGTGAAAATAAATTTTCTTATCACTGCTCCTCCTGGTGGATCAGATATTACCACCAGTTTTCCTAAATGCGGCTTAGGGCGGTTACTACTCGTGGTCACATTGTCCACGTCATGGGCAGGGGATCTCATTACAGTCCAGGATCGGTCAAAGGACCAGCCAGCTATATCTGTATACCAGTGCCACCGTTTCAGTCTTTTCACAGGAGGACATTCAGAGTTTTTTCCCAATTAGTATTCAGAGAATTTTATTTATACAGAGCCAATTCACAACAAATAGTCGCCTCAAGGCGCTTTGTATTGCAGGTAAAGACACTACAATACTGCAGAGAAAACCCAACAGTCAATACGACCCCCTATTAGCAGCACTTGGTGACGGTGGGAATGAAAAACTCCCTTTTAACAGGAAGAACCCTCCAGCAGAACCAGGCTCAGGGAGGGGCAGTCATCTGCTGCGACTGGTTGGGGCTGAGGGGAGAGAGAGAGGACAAAAAAACATGCTGTGGAAGAGACAAAGAGAATGATTAAACAGAGTGAAGTATAAACAGAGTAAAAATAT
>VUQK01042552.1:0-11681 GCA_015106715.1 Bujurquina vittata
GCCGCCCTTACAAATTCCACAGTGTGATCTTGTTTTGTTTTTGTACAGTGTCTCTGGCTGATGTTTTGTTTTGTTTTCTTTTTGTCCCAAACATCACCCCCATCCCTGTCACCAGCTAAGGAACTTGGTAGATATGTGCATCAACCCTGACCCGGAGAAGAGGCCGGACATCACCTACGTGTATGACATTGCCAAACACATGCAGAGCATGACAGAGGGCAGATAAGCCCAGAGTTACACGCACTATGCCTTGCAGACCTCCTCTCCACGATCCTTCTTGCTTTTCAAGCTGGACTCGTCTTTCATTAATAGAAATCTTACTCCAGAGTTTAGTTTCTTGTCATGAATAGTACATGTAACACATTTTTATTTTTTAAGGTGTTCATTCAGTCTGTACCACAGCTGACATCTAAACATTTTCTTTTTTTTTTTTTTTCCTCTCATGTCTGGCAGTTTTTGCAATCAGAATGATGATCTGAATGAAGTTATACCAAACATTTTCTTCCCTTGAATAAAGATTATAAAGAATATACTATATTACCAGTGGAGCTCCCATTTCTTAGACTTTAATAACATTGTTATACTGAAAATCATTGTATTGTAGCTCACTGCTGTGTTGCTATGGCTTTAAAACATGTCTTCTATTCATGTAGTAAAGTAAAACAGTTTTTCAGTATAGATACTATTGAAAGCAGAGGTACTGGAAAATGCAATGTTCAGTATTCATCAACAGTTAATCAGTGCAAAATATGATTACATTTGACCTTGAAGGCTTTCGCTGACCGATCTTTGCCTCAGATGGCACACAATAAAGATCATGAAAATTTCTAACTAAAAAACGGAGTGAAGAGATGTTCGCTCATTGACAGCTACTCTGCAGAGTCTAATTATGGTTGAAGTGTTGTTGTGTTGCACTTTTTACCCTGGTACTGGAAGGCTGGCAGGGTGATCATGTCTAATGAATGTATTAGAAAAGGAAGGATCATTTAGAGGGTAGACTACAGTCACGCTAGGGGGAGAACATGAGCAAATGTCTCCACAACACTTTGAATGTAAGTCATTATGACTCCTATGTATTGTCTTTGAAAATATCACAGTGTCGCTTTTTTGACAGCCTGGTAGGCATAGAAACTGTAACAAAAGCAGTGTTGCATGTGATATTTACTCACTCACTGATACAACACATTTTCCCTCCTTGGTTTAATTAAAGAAAGTACTCCAAATGAATAGTGTCAGTGTTTTTAGGATGGGTAAAATAAGAAGAACTCTCCATCACGGTCCAGTGTATGCCTTTGACCTACCAGAAGGGTAATTTAGATAGACTAAATTGTGTTACTGATGCTGTGTAAGTTGCAGTGTATGTATCTTTTTAGGTAACAAGTGAGATACCGGCGTGCTCAACATAAATCCTCAGATAGCAGGAAGTTAGAGGAAAGTGGCATCTGGAGAAAGCGGTTTATATGGAAATGTGTTAAAAATATATATATAAAAAATATCATCTTTTATGAATTCTAGCCTTTACCAAAGTCTTTTACTGAGAGGAAAACACCAATGGGACAACTTTTGTTTTACTGTACATAGAAGTAAACCCCAGCAAAAAAAAACATTCTAGTGACCTTTGGTGCATTTAGAGGGAAAACCCAAAAAAAGAAAAAGTAGTTTACTGTCCCTGGTTTACATCACGACAATGATGCTACATCAAAGGTGTAGCCTGTAAACATTCAGTGTCTTACAAGTTAACGTTGTCAGATACCCTGTTAACTTCTCATTTAAACTGTACGTCCACTGTTTTTATATATTTTTTTTTAAACATTAATGTGTTACATACAAAATCAGAGCTTACAGGTGTAAGAAAATGTAAGTTATTTTGTGTTGGTTAACAGAATATGTTGATAGTTGTTTGTCTGACACTTGCAAGTACAGTGTTTGAAAATTTTGTTGGCAATTGTACACCTTGTCCTAGATTTTGTTCCGTTTATTGCTTTTCGTTCCCACAAAGATTAAACTTCTTCTGCTCAGTAATTTTCTCACATTTTCATCATCTTCACCCACAGTCCTGTTAGTCTCATGCTTCTAAATGAGAGCATCTGTATAGCACCAAAACATTTCAGTATTTTATAATTTTTACAAAGGAGTTATAACACTTTTTAAAGATTTTTTTTTTTGATGCTATACAGAATTCCCATGCTTGTTAGTGTTTCTGGGCCTTTTGTGCTTTACTTTTAAGCATATTTAATTAAGGCACCTGATACATTTATTTTGGCTTTCGAATGCAGCAGCAGAGCACCATAGTTGTAAAAAATATAAATGGCTGTATCTCTGGAGTAATGGTTCAATTTTCTGTTAATGTGCAGAAACAAAGTAGTTTCTTTCATTAGTCCTCACAAGGAGGATGTTTACACGGTTCTCAGTCACTTTAAAGATTATGGCTCTTTGTGTGTTGTCTTGATGTGATGGATGACAGTACTCTGTGTCCTGGTCTTTAAGCTTTGCCCATTTTTTTATGCATGTCCTCCTTAACATAGTACTAAAGAGTCGGGGGGGTTGGCCACAAAGCAAAAATACTCGTAATTGATATTTATTGTTTTGGTAGTTTAGTTTTCTCAGTGAACATTTCATGACGTACCCATGACACTCCTTGTATGCTAAATGTAATAAAGCTTTCAAATTTCCGTTTTTGTTTTGTTTTTGTTTGCTGCGTTTCGGAGTATGACCTGGAATATTTCACGTTTAAGGATGGCAGTCAAATTGTTCCAGCATAATGGTAGGCATGTTCAAGTAGCTTCCATTTGTATCTATTTTTAAATAACAGCGTTCCACATGTTTTACCAAAGTGCTGCTGCACTTGACATCTGTGCACGCACATAAATTGATCCTTCATTTGATCAATAAACCATTGAAATAATTTTAATCTATAGTAATAGAATGCGTGATTATTCAGATAATTGAAGCTCGTGCGGTCACCAACTTCTGGAAAATACTGCATATTAAACACAAGTGATGATTACATGTAATACTTGCAGTATAAATACTTGCAGGAACACTACTTCATTTATGACGATTTATTATCAAAAAGGCCATCTTTATGTATTGTATCAATTTTATTATAAATGTAAACATAAAACATGCATAACCAAAAATAAATAAATAACAAAATAAATCTGGTAGCTGGTAACTTAAATTTCCTGAATGTGTCATAAATATTAGGTTTGCAGCACAAGTAAATTAAATGTCCTCTATAGCTTTTCATGGATGTCATCTGCAGCACAGTTACTGCAAAAATGAACAGTATTACTTTCATGGCCTTAGTATTCTTTTATATGAACATGTGTAAAGGAGCACCATGAAACAATCAAGAACCAAAAACACTGTAAAGGCCAAACTACACACCGCTTTCTTTAAACTTAATTGTACTGCACTTCTCCAGTAAAGCAGTCTGACTTTACACATTTTACTAAATAACTAGTTTAACTAGAGATGGCTGTTAGAAAAAACTAAAGAATGATCTGGATTGAACTTTTATTGTACGTACTTTTAATCTTTGAACCTTTAGCATTTACACAGTTTGTCTCATTTTGTCAAACTGTCTTCATACATTTGCTAAAATGTTACGTAATCATGTTCCTCAAACAGGTATTCAACTCCCTCTGGTAAAAGTCCTTATTTACCTTTGTTTGGTACGAAGAACTATGTATTTAATTGAATTTTATATGCTAATAAAAACCTCATAAAAGTTAAATCAAGATTAAAATCTCTTAAATCTTCTAGTAAATCTCATCTTTGAGAAGTGTCAGGCAAAGCATTATCAGTAATTTGTGAACCAGATACCAGTGTGGCTGCTGGCTGTTTAGTTTCTTTATGCAGATCTTGTAGGTTCCCACAGCCAGGGCCAAAGGTGTGATGAAGGCAAAGACACAAAAAACAGCGATGACATCATGGTTGTTGTTTGTATAACAGAAGAATATCAAAGTGGTGACATTTAACATGATAAGAAGAGGGATTGTTTCTGTCAAGATGTAAAAAATGCTAGAAATCCCTTCATTTGTGTGTAATTAGTTATTAAAGTAGTTCATACAGAGAGTGGCAGTTTGTTCTTAGGTTCCCATGAAAAACAAATAAATGTGTTTAAATTTGCCATTTTGAAATAAAGTTTAAAAAAAGTGCATTTCCTCTCAGGTCCATTAAAACTATTTGGATTATTAGTACAATCTGATCACATCATGCTCTGAAACAGTCACTTAATGCTGTTTTAAAAAGTCAAAGGCCCCCTACAGAATATTTCCACAATATTTCATCAATTTTGGTTCAAACATTTTGTTTGCTTGTTTGTTAGCAATATAACAGGAGTGAAAACATAACCTCTCTCTGTCTATCGGTGTGTGAGGTAAATATCAAATCATTATTTGGCTGTTTTCTGCACAGTCATACATTTGCAAGCAGACCAACCTGAGCACTGCCTGGATTAACTACAAGAAAGTCTGACTCACTGCCCCACACATGGATACTGGAGTGCTTGGAAGGCTAACGGAGCACTGATAAGCATCAGGAACACAATGTATCTGGAAAACTGGAGGCCAAGTCCAAGGCAATGGCACAAGTCACCATCAAGTGCTGACGATAACTGGCTAACAACATCCTGTGGTCTATGTGTATCTATGATACAGAGATACACACTTAATGGGGTCATTTAACTGTTTTTCTTAGATCCTTGTGCTTTAATGGTTATAGATTTGGTGTTTTATAATTGGACTCCTTGAAAAAAGGAGACAGACAGGAAGTGAAGATGGTGAGAAAATCAGTCAGTACACATCTGTTTGTGTGAATCAGTTAAGAAATATTAGAATAAATAAAAAGCTTCATTTTACTAATATTTAATTTTAAATTGTTTCAAGTATGTGCACTTTATATTACATCTATCATTATCTCTAAAAATAATTTGACTGTTTATGTTAATGTTAGAATTAAATGCAAACTAAAGGGTGATATTTCTGCTAACAATTCCGATCACTTCTGCATGGCTGAGGTCTGTATTAGCAGCAAACCTCAGAGGCACAAAACCAGCACAGGCCAGCTGATCTTCTCTACAAAGAAAGCACGAGTCACTTTTCCCTGCTGCAATACTACACTGGATCGAAGGTTTCCCCACCTCTCAAATTCCGCTTTAGCCAGATTGTATCGTCAGCGCCAGTGGTTGCAGTAGTTTTAAACTGGTTCATTGATACCAGATGATTCAGAACAAGGAAAGAATGCAACAAGTAATGATCCAGGAAACAATGCCAGCCAAGAGAGTCAGGAAGGGCCACTAGTCTGTTCCTTGAAATTGTCAAGAGACTATGGAGAGTGCACAAGCAGATGGGGATGTGAGAGAAGTAATCCAAGAGTTATTTTCCAGCAGGGTGGAAAGGGTGCTCTTCAGGCATACGGGGAGCTCTGGTTGACAGGAAAATGTGAACTTAAATGCAGAGGAAACACCAGAGTGCCCAAAAGCCATCTAGGACCCTGATTACCATATAGAGAAGGTTTACAATCTGGTGGAAAATAAAAGCTTAAGTTGGTCCATACATACCACTCCAAGTGACTGATGGGAAGCAGATGTGGCAGCTGAAGAGCGGAACACCAAAGGCGCCACATAATGGTGGAGTCTGAACCTGCCCAACCCAATCTGGAACTAAGACACAAAAGGTTTTGCAAAAGGTTTCAGGAGTGCATTGTCTTTATGGTCCTTGATTTGTGCACTGGTGCACAATCATGTTGGAACAGGAAGGGACCATCCCAAAACTGTTCCCTCAAAGTTGGGAACATGAAATTGTCCAAAATGTCTTGGTATGCTGAAGCATTAAGAGTTCCTTTCACTGGAACTAAAAATAACCCCACACCATAATCCCTCCTTCACCAAACTTTACACTTGGCACAATACAGTCAGACAAGTACAGTTCTCCCGGCAACTGGCAACCCCACACTGAACCCAGAAGGAGAAGCGTGAGTCGTCACAGAACATGTCTCCACTGCTCTAGAGTCCAACTTTACACCACTGCATGTGATGCTTTGCATTGTGCTTGGTGATGTAAGGCTTGGATGCAGCTGTTCGGTCATGGAACATTCCATGAAGCTCTCTACACACTGTTCCTGAGCTAATCTGAAGGCCACATGAGGTTTGGAGGTCCGTAACGATCGGCTCTGCAGAAAGTTGGCGACCTC
This sequence comes from Bujurquina vittata, assembly GCA_015106715.1. Taxonomy (NCBI): domain Eukaryota; kingdom Metazoa; phylum Chordata; class Actinopteri; order Cichliformes; family Cichlidae; genus Bujurquina; species Bujurquina vittata. Next base: position 6,199 of record VUQK01042552.1, read on the forward strand.
CGCGCCCCATACTCTTCAGCATCTGCTGACCCTGCTCTATGATTTTACATGACCTGCCACATTGTGGCTGAGTTGCTTCCATTTTGTTCTAATACCACTAACAGTTGACTGTGGAATATTTAGTAGTCAATCTCACGACTGGACTTGTTGCACAAGTGGCATTGTATCATGGTACCATACTGGAATTCACTGAGCTCCTGAAAGCGACCCATTCTTTCACAAATGTTTGTAGAAAGTCTGCATGCCTAGGTGCTTGGTTTATACACCTGTGGCCATGGAAGTGATTGGAACAACTCCATTTAATGATTTAATGGTAGTATAGTGTATGTATAGCATCTAAACTGGTACTAAGAATTTTAACAGCTACTTGTCTTGAGAACCAACATCCTTTATTTAATCCACAGACACATGCAAACAGATTTTAATTAAAAACAACTATTTTTATCAGCTTAATTCAAATACAGTAACACTTCTAATAGAGGAACTACAATCATTAATACTGTTTTGTGAGACATCATTTAAAATAAAAGATCTTTGCCTTCATATTATGTAGATGGTGTGCTCTCCTGTCAGCTGATCTGTGTGCTGTGCGACTGAGTGCTCAGCCACTGAGAGCCTATAAAGAATAACCTCATATAGACGCTTTACTAAACATAACATGGAACGTGCACATACACGGGCGCATATATGTAAGGAAATTCACAGCTGTTCTATTATCATTCTTTAAACTGCTTAATTTGGGATAACAGGTGACAAACTTCACAAAAGACCTCACTCTCTTTTAGAGATCCCATATAAACCCATTAAGTCAACACTGATAATAATGGATACTTCCCAGTTCAGAGCAGGATTGTGACGCTACAATGACCCTACAATTTTTTATTAATGTTAAGAGAAGGACAGCTAATTTTTACATGCCGAGACTTTGGGGACAGCCACCCTCACTCTGCTCTGCTACCTGCAGGAAATCTAGTCTTTAAAGCACACAGCTTTTTGCTCTTTCTATTAGTCAGTCTGCTAATATTCACTGTGCATTCGGCTGCATTTAGATAACATTTTCATTGCATGTAGAGCATAAAAATGCATACAATTATGAATATCCAGACTGCTCATGTCAAATAACACACCCATGTCAAACCTTGTATGCCAATTAAATGTAATAAAGATTTCAAAATTTCTTTCTTTTTTGACATCTGAGTGAATGATTCACCTTAGCACACCTGTTAGCACATTAAACTATGAGCATATGCTACAGGCTTTGGGGATCTTTATGAGGACGCATCAAACTGCTAGTAAAACATGGACTTTTTTCTGGTTCTTCAGACACAGTTGTTAAAACTCGTCTTCACTTGTGTGGTTGGCCAGCTTGTTAAGCAAGGGCGTAGAAGGAAAATAATTTTATCCTCGAGATTACATGCAATAATTACAACAGAATTACTTTTTTTAAAATAAGAAATTAGTACCCAACACAGGTCGGCTTTAGACACTGTATAATTCTGTATTAATGTTATCAAGATAAAAAAAACAGATTTATTTTTAAAAGTTTAATTTCCTGACAGACTTTTGATCTGAACACTACTAATAAGCGAGATGGTCCCTCTCCTCTTTAATCCAATCCATACTTTCCTAAAAGAATTTCAAATTTCGACTTGTCTGACCTCAGAACAGTTTTCCTCAGTCCATTTTCAGTGAGCTTTGTCCCAGTGGAGACAGCAGCATTCCAGGATCATGTGCACATTTTGCTTCTTCTTTGCAGACAGAGCTTTTTATCTGCATTTGTGGATGGCACAGTGAACTGTGTTCAGACAGTGATTTCTGGAAGTGTTTCTTTGCAACAGGTGGGGTTTTAATCAATTCAATCTTATTTAGCGCCAAATCACAACAGTCCCCTCAAGGTGCTTTATATTGTAAGATAAAGTCTCTACAGTGAATGCAATCATCAACACCCTTGTGATTATTGGGATTCATTCATTTTAGTTATGATTTATTTAGTCACATTGCCAAGGCAATTAAAATAAACCGTTTATAAAATAGTAAAATGTTCACATCAAAGCATCACACACTCAAACTCAAGCAACAGCTAAACAAAGTGTCAACATGCTTTATCTGGAGCGGGCTCTCATAGTGTCCATCGAAAGCGGTCACCTAAAAAACAAAAAAAGGACATCTATGAGAAATTGTGGTACAATAAGAGAATTAAATTGTAAACTTTGAAGCCAAAAAATATGATTACACAAACCTCCACTGTGTAGGCTGTAGAGTAACTCAGATCTTTGAATTCAAACTTAAGGTCTTTGTTATCTGCTGCTTTTCTCCGGCCTTTTTGAGACCTACTTTATATTTTTGAGGTCCATTGAATCTATTGGGCCTGAACCAGGTCACTCTGATCGTATTATGCTCTGGAACAGTCGATTGCAGTCCACTGACAGCTTCAGGTACTGTGAGAGAATGAAAAAGGATGGCATATTTTTAAGTTAAACACATTTTCTCACAGAAGAGGATAAAGGATAAAGAATTTAATTGTCTAACTGCCACAACAGGGAAAACACTTTCAGTTAGCATTCATAAGAAATAATTTATTTCTGTGTTAACCTTAGAAAATTAAAACTCAAATTGTTATTGATTCTTCTAAATTTCTAGTAAAATTCTTCCTGAGAGCACGTCTCCTTATGTGTGGAAAGTTCTTTTTGAGAGGACAGTAAAAATCCAGCAGTGGTAGTGACTTGAAATGTTCTGTCAGAATCAAAAGTGCAACAGTTTTTGTATTTGTCTGTGTTTAGTCTCATAATGGCGATTCAGATTTGAATCCCTAAAAGCTGGAGACTGCTCTCCACAAACTAATCACACAGCTTTGTCTCTGACTTCAGTAAATAAATACTTAGAAGAATAACATACAAAAGGTAGTAGGGATACTGGATGCTCGGAATCCTGTATAACATGTCCTGCAAAGTGGACCATGACTCAAACACTATATGTTTGAGTCATGGTTCTATCTTCCGAGTCAAAGCCTCACTTTTTTTTATACTTTAAACATTTTCTGTATGAAGTGAATTTTAGCTCTGCCAAGACTGACTCAGTCATTTTACGGTCCACTGACTAAAACACCTTTTCTGAAAAGTTTCAATGGTGGAGAAGTATGCTGGGAAAGAGATCACCTGTACTTCCCTGAGCTTGTTTCCTGTTTTTTCTTACCCACAAAGCTGTTGATGTCAGCTATGTTTTTCAGTAACCATCTTGTAGAATAGTTAGCTGGCAGAGCAACATTTTAAATTAGGTTTAGCAAGGAAAGCCAGAAAAAAAAATCATGCTCCACAGTACAAAGAGAGAGGAGAGCAGGACAAGCACACTATAACAGAACTCTCTGCAGACTGCAAATGCACTGCCCCCACTGAACCATGACCTTACAGCGATTACAGTTCATCTTTCGGAGCTATCAAATGTCTCTCATAAATGTTAGTCTCAATGCATATATATATACAGTATGTATATAGTACCTGAAAGCAGTTACAAATAACCTTTTTTTTCAAAGCCCTAATACTATCTAGTTATCACAACTGCTAAAAGAAATAAGTCCATTGGCTCTGTTCATCTATACCTGTCTTACATAGACACGACCATCGTTACCAATGTCATACTTAAATCACAGAGTAGTGTAGAGCTGCAGTGCTCCAAGTAAAATGTTTGGTTATCAGGGTAACATTGGCTCTCTGAAAACCAAGCGAGGTACGTCACTATGGGAAGTGCCTTCCAGCATGACCAGTCATGGAAGCCCCACTCCCACCATGTTTTTCTCCCACAGGTGAATGGCTTCAAGGACACAGGGTCCATGACCCCTTTATAACAAGCGTTCTTAATATATTTCTTTCACATGCCCATAAAACTAGGGCAGAGCAGTGCGATACGTTACTTTGTAATGAGTAAATCTAAACATGTTGGCGATATTAACAATTAACAATAAATCATATACTGTATAGCCATGATGTCAGTTGTGTCCTTTTTTCTGAACAAATGAATGTTTTTATGTAAATGTAGTCATCCTTTTATTGTCTGCTAAGAGGAGGACTGTTTTTTAGAGTCAGTGCCAGAATTGCTGGTAGCAATCTTCATTTTCATTGTGCTCTCACGAAGAGGAAATCTGCTACCATATAAACCAGACACATTTCTTTTCATGTTTTTATTAGTCAGTCAATTAAAATTTATTGTACATGCAGCTGTATTCAAATTTTCAGCACATATTTAGCATACAAATATATTAAAAAAATCCATATCTATAAATAAATAACTACTGCTTAGATATGTAGAAAAGCATCAAGTTTCTGTTTAACCTCTTGTTAGATGTACAATATTTGTTCCTCTTTGGTCCAATTTGATCACTCACTCTTTCTTTTCATACCAGAAAGTACAGACTGCTTTCACTGGTTCTTGAATGGTCTTAAATTTATTAACTGTATCATACAGAGTTGTTGTTACTGTCGCGTATTTCCTGGCATTACAGGCTTTGAACAGTTTATAACATTATTTCATAGTAAATCAGGTGCAAAAAGGTGTCAAATTAAATCTTGAAAAGCAAAACATTTTTTTTGCAGAATTTATGTTTTTGCATGGAAAGGTTAAGACTAAGCACAGCTTGACATAAAGCATTAATGGTGATTTATTTGGCTGCTCCATGATGCGTTTCTTGATCAGCGAGCTTCTTTATGATGCTATCCAGGCGGTTGTACATTCTCATAAACTATGACAAGAAACAGGAAGTAAGAATAACTGAAATAATTTTCTGAATTTACAAAACTAATTCAAATGACATTAGAAAAATATATAGAAAATCATCATTGTGGTAAAATTTAACACCAACAACCTGATGTTGGTGCAAATGTTTACTACACCTTGGGAAGGCTACAGGGCTGCCTTCACAAAGTCTGTTTCTATTATAATCACTCTTCTTTTCCCTAAATCTTGCCTCTGTCAAATACCGAACATGTAATAATCAAAAAGACAAAAACTAACACTTAAATAAAAACTGTAACTAAATATTTTCGAATGTTGAAACCCCCCAGAAAAAATCAACTCTGGAAATACTGAAAGAATACCAGACTGAAATTCATGACAAAATTAAAAAATAAAATATAGTTTTAAAAATCCTATAACAACTGGTTGCATCTATAGTGTTTAGATAAATACTGTAATATATTAAAATTTGTTAGAACTGTCAGGTTGGGGTTTCTCTGTCTTTGGGCGGAGCTGCTGTTCCCAGGCTTACACCTGTTTTTCATTCTCCTTTGTCAATAGCGGGCACTTAAGGAGCAGCAGTAGTAGTATTTCTCTGCCGGATTGTTGTCTCACACTTCATCTGGATATCAACATATCGTGGAATATTGTGGATCATACCTGACTCCCCACTCTCCACCACACTCTCATATGCTTCAGCCTGCCCACCTTCAGTCGACCCCCTCCTGTGGCCTTGGTGCCCACTAATACAAGTGTTC
>VUQK01042553.1:3334-23598 GCA_015106715.1 Bujurquina vittata
TTTAAAAATTTTTTTGTTTTTTTGAAAAACTAAAAAAAAAAAAAAAAGACAGGCCATTGTTTTAAGAGGGTGACGATATGCAGCGCTGTGTAACAAAGGAAGCCCATACAACTGACATCAGGAAGTACCAGCAGACATACAAAGATTTAATAGATTTAATTGGCTGATGGCAAGAAGATATTACATTTCCTTTATATTTCTGACCACATAAATCACTGAATATCAGCAAAGGCCTTCCCAATGGCATGCTTGGAAGATGTAATGAAAAAGAAGGATCTGGTGTGTGCAAGTAAAGTGATAGAGAGCAATCAGATAATCCAGTGTGGGAAGCCACTGTACAAATTAAAAATGAACCCTTTATGCTGTGATAAGAGAAAAATGACTGCGCGTTGTGTCCCCAATTCGCCATGTGACACACTGGCTGAAATGCTTTTTTCACATCATCTGCCATAAGGAGAAGATTAATGACCCAACCGGACTCTATCTCTATCTTTCATTGTCCCCAGAGCCAGAGGAGCAACTCTGTTGTTCAAATCTTTAGCCTAGCCTGGAAGCCTCATACCTGTCTGTGGATATGACACATTTCCAGAGCCAGTTAGTTAGACTTATTAGCCTACTTTTCACCTCACACACCCACACACACACACACACGCGCACACCCACACACACACACAATGAACATGAAGATGTAGAAAATCTTGGAAGCAAATGACTGATTTTCGGTTTCAGAAATTGAGGTTTTGTTAAAAACTGCATGATGCTTTGTATTTGGAAACAAATCTCCAGAATACTGGACTCACAAACCCTCTTTTCATTATGGAAAATGTATTGGTGTAATATGAGCGCTGCATGGGAAGATAACAGACAGATGAATGGATTTTTAGCTGCCTGTATGTGATCCTTTTGTGACATGATGAATGTCAGGGGAAGTGGCTGTCAGTGAAGGGCAAATCCAATGTCTCAGGATGCTGCGCGTTGGTAATATGTGTCTACTATGTCTACTTGACCTCCTCTTGGGCTCCGTCCTCCCCTTGGCTCAGCCGCATGCTGTCATGCCCAAGGTGGCTGGTTCATGTTGAAAGGCTGCCAGATGATGTAGAAACAGAGATGGGTGTGCTTCTCTCCTGCTGGGTATCATCATCCACAGGCGCTCAGCGCTGCTCCGCTTACTGCTTACTTTTCCATTAATACGGCTCTTGGCTGTGAGATTGGGGTGGAAAAATATGTGGAAAGGCACTAACGGCTTTGCATAAAAGAAATATGTCACCCTTGGGCTGCATGCAGATGTAGATCACACTGGTGGCTGTAAAATCAGCAAAAACATCCTACAAAACACTCCAAAATTATAATTAACACCAGCAAATTGATGTTTAGCTGTTCTGGTGTGCTGGCCCTCAGCTTGGACTCAAAAAGAAGGAGGTGAGGTTCACTAAAGAGTCACAGTTTGTGTTCTCTTCAGATTTTAAGAGTTACAATCATCCATCCATCCTCTTCCACTTATCCAGAATACACACCAGTCAAAAATGCTACAGCATGAATTATTTAGTCCGAGACACATGTTTCTGAAATGGCTTTACCGAATGTCTTTTTTCCTTTTTTGGTTTAATGGATTCATGAAAAACATACAGTATGGATCATCATTTTCTCATGTGGGATTGTAGTTGATGTAGATTGTGCGAGTGTTTATCACAGCTCTGTTTTGTATGCTGTTTCCTGCTCTTCCATTTAATTAAATTACATTTTATTCATAGAGCACCAAATCACAACACCGCCTTTATATTGTAATGTAAAGATCCTACAATTATTACAGAGACAATCCAACAGTCAAAGCAACCCTCTATGAGCAAGGATTTGGCCACAGTGGGAAGGAAAAACTCCCTTTTAACAGGAAGAAACCTCCAGCAGAACCAGGCTCAGGGAGGGGGGGTCATGCTATAGACCCCCAGAGATGAATAATAACGAATGATTGAAGGCAGTGATGTATAAACGCAAAGTGAAAAGAGATGAATAAAGAAGAAGCACTCGGTGAGAGCGAGTGTCTGGCTCCTGAATTTTGATTCAATTCAATTTTGTTTATATTGCACCAAGCTATCTATAGCCCGGGTGGCTCAGCAGTGAAGCCGGTGACCACATACATATGCCATGTTGCGGTGCAGGCGACACAGGTTTGAGTCCCGGCCTGTCGCCTAGTTGCCCGCGTGTCTTCCCCTGCATCTTTCCCACTTTCCTGTCTCTCTCTAGTGTAAGTGAAAGCAGCAGTGGCCAAAAAATGCAAAAAAAAAAAAAGATAAGATGGTGCCTGATTATTCAAAGCCTTGTACGTGAGCAGAAGGATTTTAAATTCTATTCTAGATCTAACAGGGAGCCAATGAAGTGAAGCCAATATGGGAGAAATGTGCTCTCTCTTTCTAGTCCCTGTCAGTACTCTAGCTGCAGCATTTTGAATCAGCTGAAGGCTTTTCAGGGAGCTTTTAGGACAGCCTCTGTAATCAAAGCATGGATGGAATCTCTTTGGAAGTATATTTGTCTTTGTCATTCATTTCACCAGAGTGAACTCACTGTTATCCTCACAAACGTACAATAAGAATGTATACGCGTTGCTTTGGCTGGCCATGCACTTTGGCCTGCACTGCTGCTGAGATTTCATCAAGATCCAAATTTTACATGTCATATCCAGTGGACAAAGCTCAAGTTAAGGGTAAGAGAATGTGCATGGGAAAATATCAGCAATTTATTTCATGTCATGACATATTTGTTCACTGATTAATCAGGCATCACAGCTCATCTTTGAAGCGTCGCCCCATGGCTCCCTCTCAGCGGGGAGGCTGTGATGCCTGCAGTTACAGCCTCATCTCCAACCTGCAGCATTTGAAGAGCATTGGAAGCTCTCTATCCTTTGAGCTTTCGAAGAGTAGAGGGCATTATTTTCTCAAGAGCCCACCTTAATAATGTCATACCTGGCTGTAGAGCAGCACTGATTCGGCCAAGCGGTATTAGAAATACAGGCCCTTTATTGCCATGTCTGCACAAGTGACCTGACTGCTGCCAACACGCACCCACCCAGTCACCCACATAATGGCTGGTTTGAAGGCACACAAACATCAGTTTGTGTTTTTGTTTTTAGTCAGGGGGGTGTTGAGAGCAGTGAATATCACTGCGGGGTGTCTGCTAGCTGACACACGGCATCACTTTTCCTTTTCCATCTGTGGTGTGCAGTGTCAGTGCTGAAGCATCACGTCCCTGTCACTGCACGACACTTCAGCCCTGGGTTAACCAAACACACAAGAGCGGCGGAGAAAGAATGAACAGGAAGAAGACAGAAAGAACAAGGAAAGAAAGAGATGTTTGGCCTTCAATCTGCTGCGTTCTGCTGTGAAAAATGAACGGGCCCTGCTGCTGCCAGCTCACAGGAAGAAACACAACAAGTGCTTGGGGTAGCACATCTTTTCACCCCTACAAACACACACACACAGAGTCCTCTTTCCATCTATCTCCGTCTCTTTCCTCTCTAATTCACTTTTCTTTTGACTTTTATGAAAATGTATATGTACGTATGACCCTTTCCCGTCTCTGCTAACTGCAGGGACAAATGGGCCAAGTTAATAATTCAAAGCAGACCTCCGTGTCACAAACCTTTCTTTCTTTTTTTGCAGCAATACAGGAGGAAAGTTGACATTTAAAAAAAGGGATTGGATATGCTTTATGGCCCTTGGTTGCCAGCATTATCATTATCGTCATCTCGGTGCTCACTGAGCTATTATCTGTCCTCTGCTGTGGCCAGAGCCATGCACACACGTGGGCTCACGGGTCACTTTATCAGTCACCACAGGGCCTGTCACTGCCACCTCGGCTTTCCTAATAGATTGATTAAAAGATACTGCACTGCATGTGTGTGTGTGTGTGTGTGAGATGCAGGGCTGGTGTTGGGCAGTTGGTAGCTGTGTTGGTAGATGTTTGTCACGAGGAGGTGGCTGCTTGAGAAGAGGGATGGTGAGCCAGATTAATGGGGGGAAAACGAAGAAACATTTTATCTGTTTCGCTATTGATTTTTAGCAGGAACTGATGCTGGTTGCTGCACACTGGGGGAAACTAAATATAAATAGTTCTGATAATGATAACAATAGCAATGATGATATGAAGTGCAGAGGCACTAATGATATCTCCAGAATACGATGAGGGGAGCCAAGTGTGCAGCAGCATCATCTATTTTGTTTTGCATTTGTGCTTGGCTGACTCGGACTATTTGGTCTTTAATCTGTTCAGGGGTTTTTTTTTTCTTTGCACCTCATAAGCTTGTGAGTCCACAGTGCAGCTTGAAAATGGAGAATGCTGGCAAAGACAGCAGCCCTGTCTTCTTGTGTTGGGCTCTGCTTAAATTAAAGCACCACCAGTGCTTCATTGTTTTTCTATCTCCATTGTTCCACTATATTATTTTAGTTCAGTGTCAGATTACCTGGAGAAGAGGGGGTGTGCTGCCTAACATATTTTTCCGGGGATTTCCTCTGAATTTGAGCTAAATCCAGCCTGTAGACGCTGCTTTCGACCTGCATTGTGCCCCCTCCATCGCTCCCCACTTTTCTGCTTTGCTTTTTTGCTTCCAGCAGGATTTCGTGTTGGCTGCCATATGTTCTACTTCCCCTCGCCATTATCACCATAGTGTTGTTAAACGTGTTTCATTCATATATCTGACTAACGCCACTGAAAAAGGCAATTTTGGAGCAGTTTCTTCCCTGTAGTCCTAGTTGCACTATTCTACTTATGTGAGAAATTTATACTCATCAGTAAGATGGAAGTTTTTCTCAGCCTAGCAAAAAGGAGTAGTCTCAAAGCAAACCTTTTTTCGTGCACACCCAGATGTGTTTGGGAAACCAAATACTGGCACTCAGTGATAGATAATTCATAATCTTGTAATGTTTCTTTTTCAGATTTGCCTGTCAAATCATAATCTTTTTGCTTTCAGGTATTTTTATCGAGGTAGAGTTCACAAAAAGTGCATTCATGTGGATGCATTTTTCTTAATTTGTGAAAGCATCTTAATAGAGTTTTTGAGCTCCTTGGGAACTCAGAAAAACATCCCTAGGTGTGGATGTGAGTGTGAATGTTACGCCTGATACACTGCCTAATATCATGTTGGTCCCCCTTTTGCTGCCAAAACAGCCCCGACCTGTTGGACTCCATTAGACCGCTGAAGTTGTGCTGTGGTATCTGCATCAAGATGTCAGAACAGATTGTCAGTTCTGCAAGTTGCAAGGTGGAGCCTCCATGGATCAGACTTGTTTGTGCAGCACATCCCACAATGTTCGATTAGATTGAAATCTGGGGAATCTGGAGGCCAAGTAAACATCTTAAACTCATTGTTGTGCTCCTTTAACCATTCCTGAAGCAACACATTCCTCCTCTACCTTTTCTCTCCCATGGTGGTGAAATAGCCGCTAGCTTTCACAAAATGTTATAGATTTTATTTATTATTTGCCATTTTACAGGCTGTCCAAAGTTTGCCTTTGTACTCTACATAATAATACCATCCCGACAAGAGACACGAAGCCCATTCTCCTGGGTAAAAATCTTGCATTTGAGCTAGCTTTTCCTCCACCATAACCACTGTGGCCTCCTGCTGTCATACCTTGCTTTGAGCCACCACAGCAAAAATGTATCACATGCAATCTGAACGCATTATGCAGCTAAGGTACCAAGTCATGGTCATAGAACATATTTATGTGAGACCAGGTTGCAAATAATTATTGAATTATTTTTATGGTGCCTCACAGCAAAAAGGTCGTGGGTTTGAATCCACCTTGGCCGGGGCCTCTCTGTGTGGGGTCTGCATGTTCTCCTCGTGTTCGTGGGGGTTCTCTACGGGGACTCTGGTTTCCTCCCACAGTCCAAAGACATGCACTTAGTGAGGTCAGGATAACTGGTGATATTAACTTGTCCATAGGTGTGAATGGTTGTGTCTCTGTGACAGGCTGGTGACCTGTCCTGGGTGGACCCTGCCGCTTGTCCTGTGGTGGCTGACATACAGTCTTTCATTAATTCTTGTATACAAACTCCAACACACGCACATAAAAGAATTAAAAAGGGCCACACATGACAGGAATAGAAATGAGTTTTCAGCAGTTGTTTAAAACAAGCCACAGATTCATCCAACCTGATTGGCTGAGGAAGGTTGTTCCAAAGTTTTGCTCTGCAACCTCAAAACCGTGATCAGGTCTGGTTTTAAAACAGGAGCTTTTAACAGCTTCAAGTTATAAGGTCTCAGTAGCTCTGTTAGATACACAGGAGTATGGCCATGTAGGACTTTATATACTATTAATAACATTTTAAAATGAATTCTGAATTTCACTGAAAGCTAGTGAAGGGAAGCAAAAATAGAGGTGATGTATGAATGCTAGCCTAACAGCTGGACCAGTTGAAGATGGGCTAATAATGAGAGATGAGTTAGAAAAACTGAGATGGGCCAAAATGAAATTGTGTGCCAGAACTTCTACATTATTAGGTGTCAATAAAGGTTTCATATTTTGAAGTGTTCCTTACGTGTCAACTGGATGAGCTTTGAGATTCAAAATTCTATTTTTGGTAAAAAAAAAAATAACTTAAAGGTTCTTGGCATTCGATAATGTCGGCAAGGGAGCCAATGACCTCCCTATCCAAACACAAGAACCTCAGCTTTGCCAGGCTGAAGAGGGAGGAAATCCGAAAATATTCCAATTACTAATCAAAGTGAAGCAATCGATGCAGGAGGGACGCTTGAGGTCGTTTGGCTTAACAGAAAGTACTGCGCTTTATTATTCGAGGAAATGTCTTTGAGTTTATAGGCTCTTGATAGCTTATTTAGCTCCCTGCCTTCCCTATATCTCGTTAAGTCCCCATCAGCGAGGTTTTAATGTTGTAGTCTCGTTGTGTTTTGACAGTCTCACCTCGTGTGTTTTATTCCTCGTTTCGTTATATTTTGCTTGTCTCTCATTTTCTCCCAGATGTGTCCTCCTTCCCTTCTTACCGTGTGGCTATTTAAGTCCTCATTTTTCCTTGGTTTCTTGTCCATGTCCTCCTGAGATTCCTAGTTTTCAATTATTAGCTCCAGCTTGGCTGACACTTTTGTATTTTTGATGAAGAGTTCTTTAATAAATCTGCCCTTTGAATTTACTTTCCATCTCATTCTGATACTGAAGTACTCACTGATGAAAGAAGGCAAAAAAATACTTTAAATGATTCCTACCAGCAACAGCACTGCAGTAAGATGAATGTACTTACAGCAAAAAGCAAAGTCATGTTCACTTCTTTTGCTTTTGGTAAAGCAGTAAATGCAGCAGGATGTCCTGGCAGGCTGTTGTTGTGTGGAAGCAGAAAAACACAGAATAGAGACACAGACAGCATGAGATGCGCCTGATAGTGGAGTGGTGTCCAGAGCCAGGCCCTGTTGCCCACTTTGCTAAGCATGACGTGAGAGGAGCAGCAGTGTCACAGTGCAGGCTATTCTGCGTTAAAAGCAGCTTAGACTGACAAGCTGTCGGCGGGCGTGGACGGTGCCGAGCCGAGCCGAGCCGAGCCCCTGGTGACCTCAAACAAACACAGGAGGTAAGACCCTGACATGTGAAAACAAATGCACATGATGGAAGAGATCCATCCTCAGACTGAAGCGTGACGCTGCTAGCCATTTTGGAAGAAGTAGAATGCAATTTGACGCTGATAAAGAGGTGGTTGATGGTGGCCAGGTGGTAGTTCCTTTGGCCACAGGCCCTCGTCCCCCCTGCGCCCCCACCTTGGCACATGTCAAGACTTTCAGACACTTTGTGTTCTTTTGTCAGGCTCGATAGGTGGCCATTCACACTGAAGCAGTGACAGCTCTCCGATACAGCAGTGAAAGGTGCAGATGGGTGTTCCTGCCACTTTCTCATTTTCAGAGGTGAAACGCACTTCAGTCGACTTCCATCAGTTATCCCTGCTGACAGTGGAATGGAAGCAGCTGCCGTTTCCCTGAGAAAGGTGAAAGAAGTGTCACCACCATCTCACTATGATATCTGCTGTGTCAGATGGATGACAGTGCTCGTGTTTTAGGAAGCTTCAGCTCCTCTTCTCCTCTGCTGTAATTTCCTTCGCCTTCTCTCTCTTCAGCTGTTTTCATTTTCTCACTCCTTTCTGCCTTTCTTTGTTTCATGCTTCTGGACACACACACACACACACAGAAAATGATTTTTCAGGGTTTTAACTTCAAAGCTCACGAGATTTGCAATGATGGAAATTAGGATTCAGTTTGGATCTTAAAGTCAGCATCAAGATGACAAGTGGCGAGGATACAAAAGGACACTTTATAAATTCCCTAGTTGTTAATGAAAAATAAATATAACTTCATGAAGACAAACTGCCCCCACCGGCTCAGACACAGACCGAGAGGAAACCAGAACCCTGGCTACTCGTAGCCTGTCTGTGAAAATGTTTTACCCAGCAGGTTAGCTGCTATGATCTGGCTGCTGTCACATACATTCTAAACAAATACTGTATATAACCCTAACCTAACCTTAGACCACTTTGGTCAGCATAAGCAGAAGTGTGATCAGCTTTTCTTGTAAATTTACCAGTTCTTATACAGCACTTTTCTACTTGAGTATCTTGCCCAATGATACTTTGGCATGTAGACTGAAGCAGCCAGGAATCGAACCACCAACCTTCTGATTAGTAGATGACACGCTGTACCTCCTGAGCCTCAGCCACCCAGTTAGGGCCGTGGCATTTTTGTAATTTTGCCTCTGCACACCACTGCAGTGGATCAAGATGTGACTGAAGTGCATGCTGTCAGCTTTAATTCAAGGGATTTGTTAAAAGCATCAACTGTGTATGAATTAGAGGCACATGAAGTCCAAAAAATGTGGACAAATGAAGGTCATGGTGAGGCTAAAAGGAGCTCAACATTGTTAGGAAAGCCAACAAGAAAACATACCAGCTCAGTAACACTATGCCTACCACTGTGGAAGAAAGTGGATGATTGCAGAGTTCTTTCCTTGGCTAAGAAAATCCTTCACAACATCTAACCCGGTCAAGAACACTGTCAAAGCCGACCGAGCGACAACAAAGGATCAGTCAAAGTGACACAGGTGCACAGTGAGCCATTAAACTATACATACACAACAGTGATAAAAACAAAAAATGAAATGTTGGTAGAGAAGAGTAATAGAAAGACTGGCAGTGCAAGAGAGTAGTGCAAACTGCATTAATAAATAACATGGACACTGTGAATCTGCAAGAAGATGTGTAATGCAGAAATACGATTGGTGGGATCTTATGTCCTGAGTTGCTCTAATAGTTGAAACAAGAGATGAATGTGAATACAGAGGGTTTACAGTAAGGTGCAAAGCAAGGGTCACACTGTACAGACACAAAACTGTGTAGCTTCCCAAAAACTACACACTATAATGAAGGTCTTCATTATGTGTCAGAATGTGCACAGAACATTTGAACTTATATGTGAAAAGGTTTAACATGTTTTATTTGCTTTCTGGCCTCTCAGCTGGTACTGGTGAAGGTCTGCCGAGGAACAAATTACCGTGGCAGCTTTGGTGAATCAACTGGAAACTACGTCTCATGTGTATTTTAGTGGTTAGGACAGATTGATATTTTAAAAGGTACACATTTAGAACGCTTACCTGTGCTCCCCCCAAAAAGGCCAAAACTGTCCCCTGGGCTTCCAGAGGGCCCTTTAAAGGTCCCAGGTCATACCAAGGAATTGAAGAGGGGATTTAACAGGAAATTATCAGTTTAATTGTATATTTTGTGTGGTAGGCCTAGTGGGCAAATATTTTATTTAATAAACTTTGTGTTTGGCAGTATTAATGTTAATACAGTTGATTAGTGAAGTTGTGTGTTTCGTTTGTTAGTGTAGTTTTTTTACCCCAGAGAATGGTTTGGCCTAAGTGCTGCTGGAACCCTGCACCCTCATTTAGCTCTTTTTGTTATGTTTGGTTTGGTGTAAATGCTGGCGAATAAATGCCTGTTGGGTCACAAGGCATAATTCATAATCCTCATTTTGCAGCTCACTCGGGTTGGTGTTGGAAATGTTCATCCATCAAGCTCTTTCCTTGGAGCACACACATTAAGCATTGCTGCCTTTTTTGTACCTACTCCATTTCTCCTGCAATGTCAAGTGAGCAGCTTCCATACAAGCTCACAGTTACGCGTCATTTTACTTTGATCAAAAATATACAACTGTTACACAGAATATTTGTGTTTTTCTCTCGCTGTGTTGTGCATGGCTCCACTGAGACACCGTCTATGATCTGTGTAAAGCCACTGTGGAGGTTTGACAGTAACGGCATCGACGCTGAGGTCACTGTTAAGGCTTTAGAGCATCTTTTATCAAACTAACATGAATGTCTGCATTTATTCAATGAAAGTCTTCCGTTTTTAACCATTTAACATGTCTTTTATTGGTAAGATACACCCATATAAATGATGAAAGAATATCTTCTGAAGGATAAAGGATTATAAATGAAATTGTTTATAACTTATAGATATATATACTCTATTACACCTGGCTGCAGGCTTGTAATAGTTACGGATTTTACATTATAGTTTTGTTTAACTTTGTTGTAACTTTTTTTTCTAATTCAGTTAGTTTAAATTTTTTTAAAGTGTTTTGCTCATTTCATTAGTATTAATTTTTTGTTTGATACTTAGTTTTAGTTTAGTTTTCATTTATTACTTTTAGTTTTTGCAAGATTCAAGGTGCATTATGTAATAAGGCCTTGACAACTTATACCGTTAAAAAAACTGTATTCAGCAACAAACTCTTTTAACTCAATGAATATTTAAGACACTAAGACATCGACAGGGAGCAGCATAAAGAAAAATCCAAAAAAATAAAACTCCCAATAAACTCCAATCTCAAAAATATGTATCTCCAAAATCCAAAGAAATGAATAAATATCTAGCTATTCATCTCAAGTATCAAAAACACATGTATCAGTGCATCCTCCATTATGGTTTTCACCTCGCTACCCTGAGATGCTGGCTCTCTGTGGGAGCCGCAGGATGCTAGCTCGGTTAGACACTCACTATTAGGCCTCCTTTAGTCTTCTTTGTGGGGGTGAAGTACGCAAGAGGCCGACACCTGTTGTGGGCGTGTCCCAGTTTTATCTGCAGTGCCGGCCGACAGAAACAAAAACGCTGGGACTTTTTCAGCTGCAAACTTGTCCCTGTAGGTTTTTGTTGTTTTTTTCTCTTTGTTCATTCCTTCACGCCCATTACGATATTGTCAGCAATCGCCCTCGAGCAATGTGTGAGTCCCTATGTTGATGCCTTAATGATTGTTATTCTCTCACTGATAGATTCAAAAGCTGCAGTGAAGTAGCTGGAAATCCACGAGAGGACTCACACTCATCCCGGGCTGCGCGAGCCCGACATGTACTCTAGTTATATTTCTCGGGAGCCACGGGTCAGGTTACTGCAAAGTTTCAGAGCCGTTTCCGTAGCTGCCTCAAGTGGACTTTGAGGTCGGTGGTTTTTCCCTTGAGACACATTTTGTCACCACCCACAACAAGCCACTCGCTTCTATCTTGCTCGCTGTCGTACTCAAAGAAATCCCACGTGGGACGCTTTTGCCCAGCCAAAGCTGCTGGAGCGAAAAATGTGATTTCATATCAGTCTCTGCTTCCCCCAACTGTATAGTAACCAATGCTAAAGACATCCTGGGCTTGTCCTGTCAACAATTCCCAAAATTAAGCGGTATGACATCCTGCCACAACAACTACTGCTAACAACAAGAAGGAATAGTTTATTTTTCATTATGTACAGTACACGCTCACTATTTTTTACATTGTGTTTTTACATGCTAATATTGAGGCTGCGTGGGCCTGGGCTCTTTCCAAGTCTCTATATTCACTCCATTTCATCTAGTGTAGACAGTGGGAATAAAAGCATTGAGTAAAGAAGAGAGAAAAGCGCGACATGCCAAGAAGTGTTGTGTCACACACTGAGCAGAGAACAGTGCAGAGGCCTCCTCATTAAATTCTTGCAGTGGCAATGGGTTTTCCACTTTAATGCTTGGGATACGCTGGCTTCCTCCTCAGAGAGTGATAGAGACTTGGGGGCCACTGAGACAAGCTCGTAGCCCAATTTGTCTTTGTTCCAGAGGGAGGTGGTTTAACAGCAGTGCCCCCCTCTCTCTCTTAATCTCTAGTGACTTCTTGCTCTATCTTATATCTCTGTTGGGCTTTGAGCTCCCTTTCTCTTTGGTGCTTTGTCCTATTTGAGCTGTCTTATTTGACTACATGTTCTGTGTATGTCTCTCGATCTCCAAGCCAATTCTCCCACTGGCCCCATGTGAGGTAAGTCTGGCGGTGGAGTTTGCTTCACTGCAACTCGATTCACGACTGAAAGTACCATGCTTATGTTTGTGCTCAATCTAGGCCAAGATAACAAGTCGAACAGCAATAAAAAAGCCCAACAGTACAACCCTGAAATTTGTTATAGCACAATAATGAGCATAAAATAGCGTGATCATGCCAACTGCCGGACACTGTGTATTCCATGTCTCTGGTGTTGTACCGGAAATATCATCATCACTGTTGGAGTGTGCAGTTAAGCAAGAAAGTGTGTGAGACAGTAATGCCCACAGCAGAGAGTCATACACTACATCAACAAAAGTGTACTACACTGAGCTCAGACTCAGACTTGACAGCCATGTCAAGCTCCTGGCAAACCGTTTTTGTGAATGCCAGAGGAGGTTTGGAACCCTGTAGTTACTGAGTCAGCAGTTCTACTACATAACTGAGGGAAGGTTCTGGGTCGTCAGATCCAGCCTGAACTATAAGCTTGATCAAAAAGTCCATTTGAAGCTTAAACATTCAAATTAGAGAGGGTGTCTTTCACTTGAATTCAGCTCTGCCTCCTATTCTACTCTACTCTATAAAATGGTGATAAAATTAACCTATAATTTGGTAACATTTCATTAATAGAGCTATTTTCTGATCTTCTTAGTCAGGAGAACATGTTTTAAACTGATGATGACTCTCAGGCCTGTTGGGGACAGCAGAGGCCTCAGCAGGACCGAGACTTTTCTTGTGAGTGCATGATTTTACTGGAGTTTGGCTCCTGTTGTCACACGTGCAGCACACGGGAATCACTGCTATCACCAGGGTGGACAGTTTCCACTCCAGCTATCCCAGCCTCTCTTTTTTTCCTTTGTTTGAATGTAGATTTCTGTCATTTGTTATTTTCATTTGTATTTTTATTTTTTTGGTAGAATTGTTTCTCTCAATCTCACCCAAATGATTAGGTTGCAACAGTTCTCTGTGAAATGGGAGTAAATGCACAGAGGGAGAAGATTTCAGTGCTGGGTTGGCTGAAGCCTCCTCCATTTCTCACTGCTAGACAGGCACCATGTTCCACCTGGAATGCTTTTGGATTTACACTGCAAACTGCAGCCATCTTTCTTCCGTTAATCACCTTGGGGTTGGGCGCTCTTGCTCGCCATGTCCCCAGGCCAATAGATGACCCACTGGGGAAATCGAATGGAAACCAGCCAAGCCTGACGCTCTTAAAGCACTTTCTAGGATCCACACTGAGAGGGGGAAAATAGGACAGCAAAGTAATTTAGTGTGTGTGTGTGTGTGTGTGTGTGTGTGCCAGTGGCCAGAGTACAGCTGTGCTGCTAATTCAGCATTTGCTCTAATCTGTTCCTTATCTAAAGATACAGTCTTTGCTCCACATGTTTCTTCCAGAAAGCAGGTAACACCTGGTTTCATTTGAAGCAATTTCTTTTAAAATAATAACAAATGCCAATCACTACCCGCCAGAGGCTGAAGTGATGACTGCAGGTAGATAAGGAAGCTGAATCCTGTAAAAAGACATCTGGTCCTGCTGCATTCATTTCAATCTTTGTTTAAGCGCTCCATCATGATGGTGATGTTTTTAAACTTAGATCTTGGCATAGGGTTCTTTCACACTTTTGTGTTTTAGTGACACATTAAAACCAACTGTTAGACACTAAACATAGGGAATGGGGAACCCAGGCACATCTTGAGCCATCAGACATTTTCTCCCTGCCAAGCATTAATAATCGAGCCACTGTGTCTATCCTGAGAAAGGATGTTGATGCAGAGGAGTACAGTACATGTACCCGCTCATCTGCATCAAAACAGACTGAAATGGAAGACAGCCACAGAGGCTGTATATACAAAGGGGATGAGCAGGCTCTGTTGCATAAGGAACCCTCAAGGTATCTGTTGTGGCAAGCACACTTTCCTTTGGTCTGCTGGGGGACCCCATTGGAGTTGGTGACACTAGCAGACACTAACTGGCAAAAAAAATGGACACATCTGTGGTGGAGAGGATGTTATCTGTTATCCATCATGGATAATTCAACCACCTTCGGCACCACTGTGTGCCTAGTTCGTAGAGCATGTTCTCTGATTCAGCTCCGCTACAGACTCAAAAGATCTTTCAGAACATACACAATAAGTCTTTATATATAAACAGTTTACATGAATTCTGTTATATTTTTAAACAACCCAAATATAGGATAAAGACGTTCTTCTGATTATTAGAATAATGGTAGAATAATTACACAGTGATTAGCACACATCAAGAGCAAAGCCAGTGTGCAGTCTGTACTTTTTAGGTTTAAATGAAAAAGTGATCTAAATCATCACTAAATGTATTTTTTCATCAGTTGGCAGCACTGCAAATTTCCATGGAATTGAAGGTTCCTCTTGCAAAGAATTCGTAGGCAGCACAGAAGCAGTTGATCGTCCTCCATTTGGCCTCAAGGAGGCTTAAATGTGTAAATGGTAAAGCTGTGAGATGTATAAACGCAAGTCATAAGAATATGGAGGGGACACCACTGCTCCACATTTTTACACCTATTTGAACTGCAGTATCTACTATATCTATACTATACTATATCTATATCTACTATACTATACTATATCTATATCTGTACTATACTATACTATATCTATATCTGTACTATACTATACTATATCTATATCTGTACTATACTATACTATATCTATATCTACTATACTATACTATATCTATATCTGTACTATACTATACTATATCTATATCAGTATCTACTATACTATATCTATATCTACTATACTATACTATATCTGTACTATACTATACTATATCTATATCTACTATACTATACTATATCTGCAGTATCTACTATAAAGCTGCATAAATATAATAGGGATAAATGTGCCTTTTGCAAGCAAGGCTGTTGAGATGAAAGACGGTATTCACAGCTAATTATCAGCAATATACTTTTATTTAAAATATTGTTGGATTTACTGTATATATATATATACACGTTTCTTGATTCAAAAAATACACACACAGTTTTTTGTTGTTGCAATTATACCTTGTAGCTTTAGTTGCCCATACACTATATGGACACTATTGTCCCATACCTTCTCAATCTTTGCCTTCAGGTGTTTCCTGTCGCGTTGCCACAGGCGTGGCTTACAGCGGGTCCAGTACACTGTAATCTCTGCTGGAACTGTTGAAAAACTGCTAATGTTCCATCAAGTGAAATGGTTAAAGTCATCAGGAATAATCATAGAAGCACTAAAATGCTGACTCAGTGATACCACACACTTTCTCTGCCTCAGCTGATTGAGTGTAAAGAGTGAAAAAAAATTCTGATGGCAGTAATTCCAACAGCTATTAGTTCAATGCCTGTCCCATTTCTTCACAATAATATGAACCACTTTTATATTTGTCAGTGTGACTGCTCCGCCTTTTTTGCCGCTCAGATTAACATCGCTGCCTGACTGAAAAGTTCAGACACCAGGTGCTGTTGGAGTGTGGCCCAGGAGTTATTACCTCGGTGTCTTCATCAGCACTATAAGCTCATGAATCTCATGTTCACTGACCACACACACGTCACATTCCCCATGATTATAACTGAAATCGCTTATGTTAGCTCCTATGCTTCTTCTCAGTGAAGTACAGGGGTTTGCCCTGTCACTTGGCTTTGGCGCTCAGTGCAACATTGTCTCACATGCTGTTCCTGTTATAATGCACAGTGGTGCTTTGTGTAGCTTTATCTGTGAAGAAGCGAAATGCAAATGCAACATTTCTAAATGTTCAAAAAATATCAGCAAACACACAACGTGTCTGCAGTTTGTCTCACGGCGTGTCTGCTACCTATACAGAAACTCTCAGATGACAGTGGACAGGAGGACGAGTGCAGGAGACTGGTGGTGACTTTGTGGAATGGTGCCAACTGAACCAACTGCTGCTGAACACATCCAAGACGAAGGAGATGGTGGTGGACTTCTGGAGGTTTGGACCACCCCCACAGCCTGTCTCTATTGGGGGGATTGATGTGGAGATGATTTCGGTCTGCAGCTGGACAACAAACTGGACTGGTCGGTGTGCACAGACACACTGTGCAGGCAGGGGCAGAGCCGGCTTTATTTCCTGAGGAGACTGGGGTCCTTCAACATCTGCAGAAAACTACTGCAGATGTTCTATAGTTGCAAGCACCCTCTTCTATGCGGTGGTGTGCTGTTTATTTGGATCTATCTATCTAAAGGAACAGCTGCTGTGTTTCCAGGTGAGGAAAAGAGTGAGAGACAAGTTCACTCAGAGATGGAGAGTGATAAAAGAAAGAGGGCAGGAGAGCAAGAAGAGAGGTTAGATTTAAAGACTGGAAACAAACTGGAAATTTACAGCTCACTTTTCAAAAATTAGACATTGGATCTGTATATGATGTGAGTCGTCCTCACACACCCATACACACACACACACTGATTAAATGGTAATTACTGTATGGCCCATACCTTATAATATAAAGCACCTTGAGGTGACTGTTTTTACTGTGGTTTAGCATTATATCATTAGAATGGAACTGAACCTTTCCTCTCTGCCTCATATCAACTAACTCTCTCCCTTTACCAGTCATAGACCTACGCTCGCCTCACCTTTCCCGCCTTTCCTTCTCGCTCACTGCCTCCTAACACCCCCCGCCCCCTCCTCTTCCTTTGTTTTCAGCCAACACTAGCACAGTTTTACTTTTCCAACTACACCAGAAATGATCATTGTTATCTTGGCCCCTGACCAGTCTGCTATAGAAATCTCATTCTTTATGAGCTGTGTGTTTGATCTGGCCAAAATTTTACGCTGGATCCCTTCCTGATGCCACCCTCCCCCATTTATCACGGCTTGGCACCAGCACTAAGGGTACACTGGCTAAGTCATCCCTAAATAAACCAAACATTTGCTGCAATAAATGATTCTGAAAGGTTTTGAAGGGCCTATCTATAGTTAAAGTTGAATCATTCAAATGATGCTGAGCCTTCATCCTTCTCCAGTTCTGCATCTTTGTTTCTGTGTTTTGTAGCCCTGTGCATTTACTCTGCCTTCATGTCCTTAGCTCTGTTCTGGGCCGTGTACAGTGAAAAAGAGCTGGCAGTGTCACCATTGCTTTGACACAGTGTTGACAGGTGCTGGGTGAGCCGGGTCAACCACAAGCAAAATGTAATTACCAGTAAACCTGCGAGCCATGCTTTAGCCAGCAACACCACTGCCAGCCTATTAGCCAAATAATGCACATGTACTTCACTGCCATTAAAAGAACACACATTTTTCCTCATGCTCAGGCTCTTGATAGTCACACATTTCCCTGCCCTTGCTCCCTTTTCTCACTCCTCCTCACTTTGTTTCAACTTCCAGGAGGTGAGTGCATGTTGTCTCAGCCAAATGGGCCTATCTTACATCCCCTTTGCTAACGCTGCCTGAGTCACATATTGAATCTGATATCTCTGTAGGAAGTGATACACAGTTTGTCCATTATATGGGTTAGACCTTGATCCCACCTTGTTTTGAGCTGTATGGTAGGTGGGCGTGGATGATCCATCACATGTTCTACTTGGAAGAAACTGCAGAATCAGGGCATGGAAACACACAACACACAGATGCTTTGGGTCACAGACTCAGTGTTTGAGCTGTACTGCAGATGGCTGGTAACACAATATACTCAGATTTCCACTCGTGCTCACAGCACAGTGATGAAATCAGGACTTTACACTTTGCAGCGTGGATATGAGCCCTCCTCCAGTTTACAAAGAAAATGCCAGTGCAGAAATATGTCTAATAACAGCATTTAACAAGTGTGAATTCATTTTGAATGGTGGTGTGACAGCTCACGTTCAAATACCAATGTAACAGCTGGCTTTTTAAAATGTTTTAGCAGTGGTAACTTCCAAAGCATCAGCATTTTTAATAATTTATTATTAAGCATTTCATCTAGAAATTGTTTTTTCTCCACTCTTCATCTTCTAGAAGTACTCACTTGTTTAAATTATTTTTAAAGGGATGTTGCTTTCAGTTTGACACTTTCCTCATTGTCACAATCTAAAGTTCTGTTTCATAAAACGTGTGCATTGATGCACCAAACGGATTTTTGAAAGTCACTCTAGCAGCACACAGTAATGAGGAAAATGGAGCTTCGTAACATGTTTGCTGTTGGGAATGGTTCTGTTTCAACTCAAACCATGTTTTCTTCTTACACCCAACAGTGGTTATTGGATAAATGTAATGCAAAACCAGGCCTAGGAAAATGTTGGTCACTTCTTGATTACTACTTAAACTTGCAATATTGCAGCTGATCTGAGCTGTAGCTTTTATTTTATGAGCAATAATCTGTGAATTCTGGACTATGAATTGTGTGTAAAAGTAATTAAAAAAAGAAAAAAGACCTTTTAAATGTTTTTATTGTGAAGCTGCAATTTTAGGAAATATTTGATGTGCATTACCAACTTTTTCCAGGAGTGTTACCAGAGGTAGTTCATGTTTCAGATATATAAATATTGTATTGTTCAGTGGGCTTGGGCGCCACACTTTAACTGGTGATATTGTGAATATTATTATTTTTTTGATTATGTAAGTTTTGAACATTATCTGATAACATCCATCGTCTGACATGATCAGACAAGAACTTTTTTGACCAGTGTTGATTTGCCATATAAAACAAAAAGCTTTAATGCTTTCTTAATCACTTTTTCAGTTGTGCCACTCATGCAGTACATACTGTTACGAGTGAGACTGACATGCACAACAAATGCACCATCAGACAGCACAAGCTGGCAGTTTGTCACAACCTAGAATCTCTAAACACAAATTTCCCAACATTATTTTATGTCCCGACCTCAGGCAGCTTTCATATTTACAGATACAAAAGGCCATTTGCTGCTTGGAGGTATGGTGGAGGAGTAAGTTGTCTTGACTTTCACACAATAGGCCCACATTTCTGTCATCCACTTCATATTTTTTCATGCATTATTTATATGATTTTGAAATATGTTACACATATATTGCTTGTTTAATATGTCATTGTGTTAAAATACAACAGCTGCCACATTTTGTAACGCTTTGCTTTGCTGGTTGCCATGGAAACACCTCCTTTTTGCGTTAATTTTTTTTTTATTTTGACACAAAATATAATTGTTACTTACAGATTTTTATATAAAAAAACAAAATCAATTCCCTACTTGCCCTGTGGGTAGTCTTTGTGCTCCAGGTAGTAGTCAGGTCCTCTACCACCACTTCTACCTTCCACATCCTCTCTGTTCATGTCTGTTCCCACCTACCTACCTACCTACCTACCTACCTACCTACCTACCTATCTATCTATCTATCTATCTATCTATCTATCTATCTATCTATCTATCTATCTATCTATCTATCTATGTAATTACTGTTAGCCAATGGCTGGCCTGTTTGGTATGTTTGAGTCAAACTTTTAAATCTCAGCTGGGCTCTGATGCTGGCACAATGCAGTATACGTCATTATAATATCATGCATCAGCACCTGAGCTTCTCCCTCCCATTTGGGAAATAATGCTAATAAGGTGATTATGAATAAAAGACCTACATGTGTATACACAGGAGCAATGCAGGAGCTCATTACACCATCATCATTTCACACTGCAGAAAAAATGACGTTACCTCAGCTTAAAATATTAACTGCTGCATTAATACTGTCACTGTATTATAAATAGGCTGTATTACAATTGAGAAAATAAGTTGAATGATTTACTATGTGACAGGTTCAGATATATATCTATATCTATATCTATCTATCTATCTATCTATCTATCTATCTATATATATATATATATATATATATATATATATATATACACACACACACACACTCTGTCAGGATCTGCTCTTTGTCACTGTGTATGTTCTCAACATTAAGTCAGTTTCAGGTCAGTTCTTCGTTACAGGTCAAGGATGCTCTTATCAATGCCAAACAT
>VUQK01042555.1:0-11058 GCA_015106715.1 Bujurquina vittata
CAGGAGTCCGTGATGCGCCTCATGCTCATGAACCTCATCCCGCTCATTCCCATCTCCCTGAAGCTCCTGTACTCTCCGGGCCTCAGGTACATCATCCTGCCTCTGTAGTGGGCCTGCTCGTACATCAGCCAGTGGCCGTCCATCACGTTGCAGGACATGCAGTCGGACATGCGGTAGCGATCCATGATGTTCTCGCAGTCGTCCATCAGCTCGTACATCTGACCTCCGAAGTTCTCCCTCTCGTAGATCCTCATCCTGAACTGGCCTCTGTGCTGTAGATGAAATAATTCACAACAAAGAATTAGAGACTCATTCAATGATAACTGAAGAAAAATGATATCCCCAGCACAGTTACCTACCATGGGGATCATACGGCAAGACCTGATGCAGTCTGACATGCCCATCATGCTCATGTAGTCAGCGTACTCGCCCCTCCTCATGAAATACTGGTTTCCCATGTAGTTGGGGCGGTCATAGACCATGAAGCAGCCGCTCTCCACCCTGCAGGAGTGACACCTGTTCAGATAGGAGGTCATGTCAGAGCAGTCGCTCATGCACTCATAGGAGCGCCCCTGGAAGTTCCTGTCCTCGTAGAAGATGATCTGAAAAAGAGCCAAAAGAAGTGCTTTTTTAAAGGGCAGCAGTTATTTGGAAGCAGTTAATATTGCTGACTTTAAAAAACTTCCTTACCTTGCCCCTCATGCTCATGCCAGTGTTGCTCATGTTGCCTGTAAGTGAGTGGTCACTCTTGCTCCTGTTCTGCTGCTCTACCTGGTTTAACCCTTTTCTTTTATACCTGACCAAACGTAAAGAAACCCCTCCCCTACCCCAGAGAATCCCTTAGTCAGCGACGTACTAATGAGGCCCACAGAAAGCAGAGGTTACGTCCATTTTTTCAGGCACTGGGTACCAGCAGTCTTTAGAAAGGCCTTTTCTCTTTTTACAGAAAGCATTTTCAACAGAGCTTGTGAAATGTGAATAGGTCGGCCATGTGTGATTGTTAAGAACTGTGTCTATGACCTGTGTCATACATAAAGTTTCCAAGCTGGGTTTATGAATTGTTCTTCATATGATGCAAACACGCTCATTTCCAAAGTGGACGAATGTGAACAGTACATTTATTATAAGAAGAAGACATTTTTAATGAGCTGTTAATACATTTACATACGACCACATCACACTCTGTTAGAAATTATTTCTACTCTGTGTTGGATATAAATGTTTAATGAGATGAAGAAGAAGACACCAACAAATGGATAAAAACAAGTATGACAACATGTAACTGTGAGAATTGTCTTAATTATGAAGTGTTGTTAGATTTTTTTAATTGTTTGACCCGCTGTTTGACCCTAACCTAGCTCTAACATTAGGCTATCAGAATACGTAATTTCCCTTTGTATTAAAATCACAGAACAAAGAAAAATAATGATTCTCACGCATCACAAGCTAGTCACATTTTCCCCTAAAAAAGCAGTTTTGGCTTTCTCCAAAATATTCAGATAACACAGGGGTGGGCTGAAATTTGAGAATTTTTAGGTCACTCTTTTCCCAGCATTTTTGATCCTTCATAATATCTAAGTACAGGAAACAGCCACATGTGTCAACGATGTTTCTTTGGCCAAATTTGAGTATCAAAATCATGTGGTATACCATAGCTTCATAGCAAAACTCTACCACTTAAAATATGTGATTTAAATGAAAAACTCCTATATTGGAAGGTGGTAGCATCTGAAAGGTACATTTTGATTTTGGTATGAAGATTATTTTCTACCCTTTTCCTTCTGGTTCATTTTTTTCCCCTAATACGTAGAAAATGGGGACAACAGCGTGCTGAGGTAGCATCTATCCAAAGGCCCTGGAGGCCCCAGCCAGAACTAGTGGAGCTTCGAAGGCTATAGAGTGCAGTTGTGGATGTAAAATCCATCCATCCATCCATCCATCCATCTGAGGTGAAGTTGAAGAAGAGGATCCGGCTTCATTATTCCATGCCGTGACAAATTCATTTGTCCCAGTTTCAGGACCCAATTAAATTGTGAGCCCTGATTACAACCCAAGTGCAAAACTATACAAAAAGTCCCGAGGGAAAAAAACAAACCGGGAATCCACACAAAGAGGTAAACACAAATGTAATCCAACATGTAAACATTTGTAGTATAACAGAGAAACTGGCAAATACACAGGAAAGGCAGAGCTATATATGGTGATTTGACACAGGTGGGAAGGAAACGTGTGGAAACAATCAAACACATGTGTAAGTAATAAAGAGGGCAAGCCACAAAAAGCAAAAATTTTAAACAAACAAAACTACCCTTCAAAGTAAAATAGGAAGTAATCAAAAGACAAAAAATTAATATTGAAACATGAAGACTAATGTTAATTGTGATAGCAGTAATAGGGGGAATAGGAGGCAGAAAAAAGTAGAGGGGCATAAAGAAACAACAAATATATTACAAAAACCCACAATTATAACAGAATCCTCTCTCATTTGGCTACCATTTTCTACTTTTATTTTAACTAGATTTTTTGGGGCAAATCTTGCACTTTTACTACGCAATGATCACCTGACTGGTGACTGGAAAGACCTGGTTTTCAACTTATTAGTAATAGATGATTTGATGCCAGTTTCATTAGCTTGTGCTGCAGAGTATGTGCCCCATCAGAGGAATGCTAACCAGAGTTATTACAGTTTTGCATTTTAAAATGATTATTTTTTAGGTTTTTTTGTTTTTATTTCAGGTTAGTTTCAGATTATTTCCAGAGTGTTTTTACTCATGTCAGTTAAGTTTTTTTTTTGAAAACGTTACATTTTACTTTAGTTTCAATGTTACTTTTGTTCTTTTAAACCACTGTTAAATTTCAGAGGCAGATTAAAGAAAATCTGTGTACGTGAAATTGAAAACAGTCTTAATAAATGTGGATCAGAGTCTCATCAGGTGAGCTGAGATAACACATTTTACTAAACAAAACACATATTTGTATCTTATTTTTCTGTTCCTTCAAAATCATTTATTTTAATAGATTTGCCAATCTGTGCAGAAACTCAGTTTGTTCAGAAGGCTTCTTTTTGAGTTGCAGTAAATTACGTAATTTTATTCATGTCATTGTCCTTGGGTTTAGTAACGTTTTTGAGTTTTGAGTTTGAGTTTCTGTTCAGAAATCTTGTAGATTTTTGCATTTGTATAGTTTTTGGTTTCCTGTTTTGATTTCCTTATAGTAATTAATTCCTGTTCTAGTGAAGGGATATGGTGATCAGAGACTGCAGAATATCAAAGACTTTCAGCAACTTTTAGGAGCTGTGCACGTCCCAAGTTAAACATTTCTCAAAATTAAGTTTTTTGTTTGACGAAACTACCCATGAGAGGATGTCGTTGACTCCCGTACATTTCTTTCAGGCATAGGTTATGAGGAGAGGTGCCCTGGTAGACTTCCATATCTTCCTCCTGTACCGCAGGTGGTGTTGCACAGAGGGGACAGTGATCTTGCAATTTTTTTTCTTTTTGTGAGGATTTAAACAGATATAAGCTGGTAGCACAGGAGATGATAGTGTTACGTTCATATTTTGTATATGTTACCTGAGCGTTCTAAGAAACTGGATTTGCAGAGGTGAGGCAGTGGAGAGAGCCTCAAGCTCTTGTTCAATACTTTCTATTTGGCCACTGGACTGAGAGTGAAATCCCTTTAGCTCCCAGTGTGGAGCAGAAGTCTTTCTATACCTGGGAGGTGAGCTAGGGGCCGCAATCAGAAACTACACCAAATGGTGAATGGACTGGTTCTTATATAGCACTTTCCTACTCTACATGAACACTGAAAGCTCTTTATTCAGCATTTCTCATTCATCTGTTCAGACACACATTCACACTCCAATGAACACAAATACAAAATCTAAAGTTTGACTATGGCCAAGTGTGGGTGGATAACTTGGAAAAGACATGTGAACAGATGTGTTTCTCCAGAGTGGGCCATAAGAAAATTCTCTTGTGAAATGAGATCTTTCTTTGGATACCCGGTTGACAGTTTGGTGGTGTGTGCCCAGTGATTTACTTGAGAGCAGACTGCAGTAAGAACAACAAGGTGGTTAGGGGGCCCACTTTAAGGGTCAGACATATCCAAGTGGGTACGATGGACCACTGCCTCAGTTTCCTAAGTGAGTGTATCAGCTATTCTAAATGAATGTTCAGCTCCCCTCCAGCCAAGCTCTTCTGACCTGCAAGGGCAACTTCACAGCCAATAACTCATGATTCTTAATATCACACTTCTGTTCTGCAGGGAGAGGTTGCAAAAAAAGAGGACACAGGGGTGCACCATGTTATCAGACTACTGAGGAAAAAAAAACAAGCAGCTACGCTGGAAACAGAAGCACCTACCAATCAACATGACAATCAACTTAGTAAAAGGGATCTGACTGGACAAGGACAGTGAATCTCCCTTAAAGGTGGTGAATGCCTGTTCAGCAGCTGTGCACTAAGATAAAGGTGAGCCTTCCCAATAGGCTGCCATATTTGTTTGTCTGATCAGAGCTGTCAAGCCTACACACGGCAGAGATCCCACTCTCATTCAGGTCTTTTCCCCCTTTTATAAGGTATAAAGAACTGAAAAGAATCAAGAGAAGCCTCAGAGGAAACAAAAAGATGTGAGAAAAGTTTTAACAATGATCTGAAACTGACAGCTGTCAGAGAAACAGACACATTTCTCCGTGGCTTCTAGTTCTGGATGGGAAAGATTATACAGTCGCCATGAGGGGAGAATCGTACCAATTGCACTATCTAAGGGGTGATGTAGGAGCAAGGATAAGGCTAAATCTTTGTGAAATACCTCAGCCAAATCATGGTTCTCCTTAGGTACAGGCGCTAATTCTGAGGGCTCAGGCACACAGAACTGAATAGCACCATCTCCTGGAGGAAGAGTAGATTGTAAAAATGAAGATGGACAGTAAGAGACCTTTGATTTTGACCAGTTGATATCAGGGTTATGCACTTTATCCAAGAGAGGCCAGAACCAGAGGAGGAACAGGATTCATGATGGCTTCCAGACAGAATGAGATGAATACGTAATGTTTGGTACATATAAGCTGCTCTGCATCTAAATCAGATCGGGACGGACGAGTAACTAAGTTGTGCTGGAAAGCTAGCTTAGCTGGTACTGTATTTGAAGTCTAGGTAGGAGATTAATTTCTACAGAGCCACCAAGACCCCTACAGCTGCTTCTGCTTGACTCTTTTGGACTGAGGTTACAAGATGGGGAAAGAAAATGCAGACTGCTCACAACAGGGACAGTCAGCAGCACTGCAAAGGAGGTTTTCTGTGTGCAGCTAATGCTTTTCTGAAGGCCTTCATTATCCTCTGAAGGACTTTCCACTCTGCGGCTGAGCTGCTGGGATACCATGCACAGATGCAGTATACTGGCACATAAAGCAGTGCTAAAAAGACACCAGCAGCTTCTCCTGCAGGTTGCAGGTTAAGTTTGGTCTTTGTTGTGCTTTCTGAAATATATTATGAGTTCTTTTGAATTCTCCTGCTTTGTTCCTTTAGGCTTCTCTTCTCCAACAGCCTTACCATTTTTTTCACGATATGCCTCAAGATCCTTTTTTTTTTAATGAGATGGGGGCATTGCAGTAGGCTGATGGTCTGATTCTGATTCACTACAGTAGGCACATTAAGAGGCATTGACCTTTTGACCTTTACCAGCAGAAAGATCAAATGGTCACAGAAATATTTGATTCATTATTATGATTATTATATGATTATTAGTCCCACTAAATCTCTCCCATCTGGCCAATAACTGCGCAGTTACCATGTCTTTCTACCCTGCCAAAGAACTTTGAAAGTGCCATTTTGTGTACTCTGTGATTATATCAAACACCAGTTTTGTTTTGGGCCTTTGCAAATAATGGAACATCTTTATTGCACTTAATGGGCCAAGCAAGAGTGTGAAACAAAAGTCAGTATCATTGGTGAGACCGACCTCAATGGCTGCTTGAATTTTAGATGATTTTGGAGCAAATTGACTTATGCAAGTCAGAACTGATGAATGCCCTTTACATCTATTTGGAACTAGAAGTAGGTCAGTAATTATATTTAAAGCACAATTTCACTCAAAAATAAAACAAACAAACAAATGAAAACATGTTACAGTCACTCTGCAACTCCAATTATATGTTGATTTCACCCGGAAAAATTATCTGTCCTGCTTTGTACAAACCCATTCTCAGCTGGGAGAAGGTGGAATATGTAAAATGTAGATAAAAACATAATGCAATGACATGCAAAGACAAATGTCATGCACAATGTACCATTTTAGGAAAAATATTTGAATTTGATGGCAGCAATATATGACAAAAAAGTTGGGACTAGGCTTTGTTTACCACTGTGTAGCATCCCCTCTTCCTTTAAAAACAGTCCCTAAATGTGTGAACTGAGGAGAACAGCTGCTGGACTTTGGGGACAGCAACATTGTCTCATTCTTGTTTGATGTAGCACTTTAGCTGCTCAACAGTCTGCGGTCTTCCTTGTCATATTTTTCATTTTGTGACGAGTCTCCTGAGCTTGAAAAGTAAAGCAACTTCTTTCCGTTTTGTAAAGATGTTTCATCTCTCATCCGAGTTCCAAAATAGCCGGCTGAGAGTCCAATGTAACAAAAGCAATTTGATTCATACTCCTGACAGTGGGGTTGGAGGTAATCCTCAAGGTCATTAACCCACTATTGATCGTACAAATCATCACATGAGCCATGGTGGATGAAACCTCAGTGAGACACTGTCTCTCCCCATCATCATGTGAGTTATTGTGATCACCTGAAACAAGGGGTGAGCGGAAGCTGTAACATTTGATTGTAAGGCTAGTGCAGATTGGTGAATGTCAGCTTATCTTTAGTCTGAGAAACTCTCTATCTCTCTAAGATGTTTTTAAAAACAAGCAAACAAAAAAATTGCCAAATTTGTCGGTGCTGTGTGCTAAAATCACTGGACAGCTTTAGTCACATGATACAAGAGTTTCAATTCATCTACTAAATTGATAAGAATTAACTCATCAGACAGAAACTTCCTGTCAAAGGTTTTATTTACGTCACTCTACAATGTTTTTACATGTCCATGATACGCCTCATGCTCATGAACCTCGTACCTCCCATTCCCATCTCCCTGAAGCTCCTGTACTCGCCGGGCCTCAGGTACATCATCCTGCCTCTGTAGTGGGGCTGCTCGTACATCAGCCAGTGGCCGTCCATCACGTTGCAGGACATGCAGTCGGACATGCGGTAGCGATCCTGGATGTTGTCACAGTCGTCCATCAGCTCGTACATCTGACCACCGAAGTTCTCCCTCTCGTAGATCCTCATCCTGAACTGGCCTCTGTGCTGTTAGATAAAATATTAGACATAAAATATAAAGGATGGTTTTAAACCATTACCATTCTAATCAAACAACAGAAGTGTAGTGTTTGTAACCTACCATGGGGATCATACGGCAAGACCTGATGCAGTCTCTCATGCCCATCATACTCATGTAGTCAGCGTACTCGCCCCTCCTCATGAAATACTGGTTTCCCATGAAGTTGGGGCGGTCGTAGACCATGAAGCAGCCGCTCTCCACCCTGCAGGAGTGACACCTGCTCAGGTAGTTGGACATGTCAGAGCAGTCGCTCATGCACTCATAGGAGCGCCCCTGGAAGTTCCTGTCCTCGTAGAAGATGATCTGAAAAATAGGGGTACATTGATTTGGAGTTAGACATGACAGACACAAGCCAGAAATCAGGCTCAAAATAATATGAAATTAAACTGATAATGAGAGTAATTAATGAGGTAAATGTGCATACCCTGCCCATGGTCACAGTCAATGTATTCCTTCTTCGGAAAACTGTGTGTGTGCTACACTGATGATGGTCCTGTTTTAACTGTTACTTTTATACCTGACTGAACCCAAAGAATCTGTGGCTCCCATTGTGTAAAGCCCTGACCCAGCAACATGGTATAGAGGCCTATAGAGTGCTGGGACAGTTGTTACATATCCATGTGACCAGATCCCCTAGAAAACTTTAGAATGGATTTTTCCATAGGGAGCTCAACACAATGAGCAGGGTTTTTTTTGCAGTTACAATACAGAGACAATAGTCCTTTTTAAAAAAAAACAAACAAAAAAAAAAACACGGTGTACGGCCCGCTGAATTGTAAGAGGGAAATTTATACACGAGTATCCTATTGTGTGACTAAAATAGTCTCACATAACAATATATAATACACATCTGTATGAACAAAACTTGTTTATCCAGCTATGTTAGACATGCAGAGAAATGTATTTATTGTATATATATATATATATATATATATATGTATATATATATATATATATATATATATATGTATATATATATATATATAAAATTATGAGATTGCTCTCAAGTGTAAACATACAGTAACTGAGCCAGCCATTTTTTTTAATAAGGTTCACGATATTACATTTTCAGACCTAAAAAAAAATAATTAATGTAATTAACAAAAGCCTTTTTTCTACCTTAACAAACCAATTCTTAAACATTTAAAGCTGCACACAAACATGTTTAGAATGCACCGTAAATGTGTGGCACACAGCTATAAGGACATTTCAGATATTTAGCACCCACTGAGGTTGTTTATTTCATGCCTACACTTCTGGCTATTAATGTTTTATGAAAATGTATGCTTGTGTTACTTACATAAAAATGGTATGTAAACTGGTAAAAAAAAAGTAGATAAATCAACACGTGAAAATTAAAAATTGTTTCATCACAAGAGTGCGCCCATATTCCCACTCTCCTTTTTTTTCTGGGTTACAGGGGTAAGAGACCCAGCTTTCACCAAGTAACTGCTTATTGGGTATTGCATAATCACTGGACTGTAGGGTTTCTGTGTATAAATAAACTGCCAGTGAAATTCAATTCAGTTCAATTTTATTTATGTAGCACCAAATCACAACAACAGTTGCCAAAAGGCTCTAATTGAAACTGATATTAAAACATCGATGATATGACATACTTAAAAGCAAAATGAGGAGTTTATAGTTTGAGTAAGGCATTGTAAAAAAGCCTCAACAACAACAAAAACAAAAAGTTGAAAGTAGGCAGTATTAAGACATTATGAGGTCTTATATTTTCATGTGAACCTACAATTAATTTGTGAAAAAGCATAAATTCCTAAGTAAACAAGAAAGCAAAAATCAACCAGTGCCAAGTAACTGAAAATCAAAGATAAAAGTGTGGCTATGACCAGGGGCATGGTGGCCATCCTGAGCTTCGGGAGGTTTCCCAAACGGCCGTTCATTTCCAGGCTGAATGGGCCGGTGATCTCCAAATCAAGCTCCCGGGCTGAATTTCAACCCCAGCCCGCCCCTGGCTATGACTCTTTACCTAAACTTTAACCTCTAAATATCCACCGGGCCACCAGCAACATATCTATTGCAAGTATTGCCTGGCGCTACAAACCCCTCCCGACAGATGGTTTAGCTGATTTGAACATCATCCGTCTCACAAATGTGTCACTCTCCAAATACTGAATTATGGAGACGACATATTTTGTCCTTCAAGTCTGGTCCAAGATTATTAGTAGATCTACACATCTGTGATATGAATTGGAACATCCTAGGTGACATCATTCATGAGCTATGGTGTTCACAAGATTTTCAGAAAAGTTGACCTCTGACCTTCCTCCAATCATGGTAAAAATGTAATCAGGCCACTGGCCATGAATCAGACTAGTCTTCTTGCTGTAATATTGTTAACAAACAGACAGTCCCTTTTTAGGGGTGGGGTAAATATACTATTCTATTAACTGTTTACATTAATTACTGCTCTTAATAAGACAGACCCAAGTAACTGTGTTTACAGTTGAAGTCAGAGGTTAACATCCACTCAACCTGGGCATGGAATTTTGGGCTTTTATTGATTTCTTGGAATTGTTCTTTTTCAGGACAGTTCAAAGAAATACCTGGTAGAGCATCTGAATAGTATGTTCTGTACTGCAGCATACTATTGTGCAGCATACATATTAATGACTTTTGGGTGCACAGGTTTCAATCAATTTCTGACTTTTTTTTATCCACACAGGGTGAAAAGTATACATACGGATTCAAATATGTACATACACTCTCACTAATATAAAAATGTTAAATGTCCTTTAACCAGATCTGTCCGTCACATCTCACTAAGTATAGAAAACTGTCAAGGAGGAGTACCATTGGTGTACTGTTATCAAAGTCTGCAATCAAGAGTTGCTTTCCTGAAATACAAATGATTTAAAGCGAGGTGCAAACCACTGTTGACACTCAAGAACATGAAGATCAGCATCTAAAAGAACCTACAGTACACTGCTATGGAACAAAAGTCTTTGGACATAGGAAACCAAAATTAAGTTGTACCAGAATAGATTGAAGAGAAAAGTATGGAGCAAGAGGAACAGCTAATGATCCAAAGCACACCACATTATCTGTCTAACTTGGTGGAGGCAATGTTATGTTGTAGGCACATATCCCTGCCAGTGGAACCAAGCTGTTATTGACTGCTGATAGAAGTACCAGGGTGAATTCTGAAGTGTGCAGAACTATAGTCTCTGCTCAGATTCAGCCAAATGCTGCAAAACTGATTGGGACTGTACAAATGCAGTCCAATCAGTGTGTGACCGGGCTGGTTTGCCTTCTCTTTCTCTCCCCTCTTGTTGCTCGCCCTTCTGCTGTGTGGCAGCACACCTGAAGCCAATGAGGAGGTAATGTCTGCAACAGGATAAAGAGGCTTGCTGCATTAGTAGAGGGATTCTTTTCTCTTGCCTCTCCTGGTGTGACTGGTGTGGAAGAGTGGCAGCGTTTATGCCACGTGAAAACCTGTTAAACCACTGCATGATTATGACAGGTAAGCGTTGCGGCATCGTTTGGTGCCCCTGTGTGCATTAGCAGCTACTTATTGTTTGTTTTTTTTGTAGCGCAGCAGGCTAGCTGTATGTGCAGGAGCAGCCATTAATAGACTGGCAGTGCGACAGTGCTCATTTATCGCGATGACACACCTAATAAGCCCCTGCATTCTCCTTCCTCACTGTCTATAT
>VUQK01042558.1:1759-13115 GCA_015106715.1 Bujurquina vittata
TACTTACATGTATTGCATATTTTTAACAAATAATATATATTTAATTAATCTTAATTTGCGTATTTTTTAAAGATAAAATTATTGAAAACAAATAAAAAACTTTTTAAATATATAAAAACTCCTACAAAGTAAATTATAACTTGATGTAATTGAGTTAAAAAAAATTTTAAGCACATTCATAAAAAGTATCAATTATAAAATTTGACTTTGAAGGTTTCATGTAATTTAACTATAATGTAATAAGATGTTTAATTACTTTATATTCATTTATTTAGGTTTTTTTTAGATGACTGAGTGGAAGACGTAAAGACATAATTTGCAATATACAGTTTTAAAATAATAAAAACAGTATAGTTAAGTATTTTCTTGCTAATTGCACACAAAACAAAGAAAAATACAGATTGTTGATGCTTGATTTTTACTTCACTTTTTTGTTTCTTAGAATAAACAAAATAATGTTAAATTATGTAGAATAATTAGCAACAAAAAATTTATTTTACAAATAAAAAAATATTTGTAGTTTATTAAACATAAAGTTTAAATAAATTTGCATAAACAAAGAAACTTAAATTAAACATCCTGATTTTGTGAAATGTTTTCTGGCCATTTAAACTACTAAAGAAAAATATAAATAAATGAATAATAGTTTATATTACTAAGAGTTCTTTAATTTTATGGTTAAAAACTACACACAGATGTATTTTCATGTTCATTAATTTATTTCTGTGTTTTTACATCATAGTTAAGCTCAGTGATTTCAGACTCTACATGTTGTGAATTTAATGGCGATCATGTGAAGAAGACACTCATGAAGACACCAAGAAGAAATCAAATTCTGGGGTTTCGCTTTCCTTTCAGATTTAACCGACTGTTTGACTTCCTTCTACGGTGGCGTGCAGGTCTGAGTGTTTTACCGTGAAAAATTCATTAAAAATGTGAGAGTCACAAATGTGGAACCTGCTGTCAGCACAGGTGAGGGAGTCGGGGCTGAGATCTGTGAGTCAGCAAGAAGAGAGATCAGTCCTCAGGTGTGTGACTCTGCTGGACTCTGTGGACTTCCCTCTTTCTTTATCCAATCAGCAGTGGCGGTGACTGACAAGCTGCTCCTGATTGGAACTGAGCCTTCACCTGAACCAGATGACCCGCCCTCCTCCCACCTAATTCTTCTTCTACTCTTTCTCCTCTCTCTGCTTCCTGTACTCCTTGTGGGCCTCCATGATCTCCTTGACAACGGAAGGGTCATCCAGAGTCGACACGTCGCCGAGGTCCTCGGTCATTTCCATAACGACCTTCCTCAGAATCCGCCTCATGATCTTACCCGAGCGAGTCTTTGGCAGCCGCTTCACCACCTGACAGACAAGAGCGGCAAACTGAGCTCTGATTGGACAACACAGCTGAACACCAGCCAATAATATGATAGCCAATGCCAAAACTGTACTTATCAAAGCAAACACGTGAAGCCAAAAGAGACCGTTTCAAAATGAACAGTAAAACAGACAAAATATATAAATAAATTCATGTTTAAATATCATGTCCACTGTGTTTAAATCTATTAAATTAGATTACTGTGAATCAGGACCCCACGACTGTCAAGCACAATAACACTGTCACTACATCCTGACATAAGACGGAGTCGGTCTGCAATCAGTCTGCAACTGAATGGAGTCAGGTTAGCAATTCCATGCTGTGTAGATTCTCACTCATCCAGGTCATCGTAGTCTCTGGAGCTTGAAAAAGGCAACTGGACCTCTTTTTGTTTCTTGAAGAAGTTTCACCCAATAAATGTTTATTAGAGGCCTAATAAACATTTATTGATTGGTTGATTGTGACTTCTGTGGATCTGCTGAAGGTTTGAACTGAAGTGTTTCTGATGTATCGGACCAGCTGTCAGGATTTATCTCATGATGTTTGACTTTAAAGTTTTCCCGATTTTGGATGCCGTTTCTTCTACTTCCTGGTTCGTTCTCATGAAGAAGAGTTCAGACGCACACTCACCAGGAAGTGTTCAGGGACAGCGTACTTGGCGATCTTGGTGGCGACGAGCTCTCTGAGCTGCTGCAGGACGGTGTCATCGATGAGGTCCTTCTTCAAAACCACAAAGGCAAACGGCACTGAAAGCACACACACACACACACACACACACACACACACACACACACAGTTTTTACCTGTAATATCTTATCTATACTGTGCATCGTATCATTTGGAATATTTCAGTTTTACAGTTTACATTTTGCCTGTTTCGTATATTTGGAGCGTGTTCTGACTCTGCCTGCAAGCTCAGTGACGGGGCAGCAGGGGGCAGCAGAGTCTCACAAACCAGCAGCTTCATGTTTGAGTTTCATTCATCAGGAAAACTGATTCCTTCCCTCCTTCCTTGCATCCTTACCTTCTCCTTTGATGTCATGTGGGATTCCTACCACAGCTGTTTCAGGAACAGCTGGATGTTCGTCCTGCAGAGAAAAGCACACGTGTCACAGCTGCTCGGGGCTGAATCAAAAATCACATTTCACTGTGTTTGCTTTCAGCTGGGCTACGGACCGAGAGAAGCTCCTCGTGATCAGATTCTCAGAAATCTGAATTTCCCATCAAAGGCTGGACTAAATCCTGGAAAAGATCCAAGTTATTCAGAGAGCATCTCAGGTCTTAAAAGAGCTCCTGAGGTGAAACAGTTGTGCAGAGGACTTTAAGAGGATTAGGGGTTTCTTAAGCAGAGGAGGAGGTGATTGAGAGACAGCTGTAAACATGACGGGAATGATGCTCGGACACTTTTTATTCCAGTCAGGAAGTAAATGATAGTTTTCATAATCCTGTTAGTTCATCAATCATCACTGACATCTGACATGCATGCGGGCCAAAAACACAGGTGTGCAACAAAGGTCCGACTGTCTCAGGCCTACGTGCACATTCACCACACTCCTCAGAGCCGGAACAAATCAGGGTTTGATGAGGAGTTGGGATCAAACTCTTTAAAAACGCCCACTGATCAGGAACAGCGTAACAATCAGCACACATATCTTTCTGAGTCTTGCATCTCCTGTGTGCGTCTCACCAGGGCGTCCTCGATCTCAGCTGTACCGAGGCGGTGACCACTCACGTTGATGACATCATCCATGCGGCCAGTTATCTGGTAGTAACCGTCCTCTGAGCGGTACGCTCCATCACCGCTGAAGTAAAACCCTGAAAGAAAAATAGCCGGCTCACAGATGGCGACTCTAAAAACACTGCAGAACGTTTGTGTTCGTGCACTGACCGGGATACGGCTTGAAATACGCATCAACGAATCTCTGGTGGTCTCCGTAGATGCTGCGAGCCATTCCCGGCCACGGCTGAGCGATGCACAGCGCTCCGGCGACGGAGTTACCCGACAGAGGCTCGCCCTGATCAACAACAACATGACAAACACACTAAATACACCAACGTACAGGCAGGTCCAAGCAGCAGGACACAAGAACCTGATCACAGACTCAGGTTCAAAGCTGTCCAGCTGTTGAAGCTCTCTTCTATGCAGATGCTGCAGTTTTATCTCACAGCCAAAGAAGAAGAGTTAAAAGTCAAGAGGTCAACTCAGCAACTCTGTCTTTATTTCTTAAAGCATATAACTGAACTGAGAACATCCACAGTTCCCTCTGAGAACCTGTTCGGTCACCTTTGGTCCTCCTGAAAGTTCCCAAAAGCTTCATGAGACCATCACCCAAATGATTTATTTTTAATTATTTTCATTTATCAAGCATTCCTCCTTCATAACAGCTGTACGGGGGAGGATGTTTCTATAACGCACCTGTTTGCATTATTAGGGGCGTGGCCTCTCTGATTGACAGGTGGATGCTGACACAGGTGGCTGTAGCTGCTAGCTGTCTGCTAGGCTTCCCCTCAGCAAACTGGAGTCCCTGAACTGGACCTCTGGACTGTGTTTGAGCCTTTTGGAGCATTTGTAATGCAATTTTCTGACCAATAATATGGCTGCTGTGGCTTCATTGGACTAACAGACGTCCAAGAAGGCGGAGCTCCAATTTGGGCGCATGAAATTAAAGGATTTGGTTGGATGTTACTGATTGGCAGGTATCTGTGTGATGCAGACTGTGGAGAACTACAGTGATGACTGAGAACTCTTAGCGAGTATTGATAACGTTGAAAAGGAGGCTTCAAAATGAGTCCAGATTTCAGTGGGTGACATTCTGCTTGTTGTGGGTACAGGTAAACTATAAAACAAGAGTTTTCAGGCCTCTGAAACAGTAAAACTTTATTAATACTGAAGGAATAAAATGATTCTTCAGCAGCCACGCTGTCAGCTCAGCCTGTGACGCTGAAATCTAACAGAGCTGATGAACTTTAATGGGCGTACTCAGGCACTACTGTGTGAGTATTGGACACACGTGTCCTTATTTGTCAGTGAGAGTTTAATGGCAGTCCGACTCCAGCAGGAGGAGGAGGAGGAAAGGTAGAATAACAAATCATCAACTTCATGTGTAGTCTTTTCTTTCTTCAGACACCTGAAACTGTTCCTGTATCTAAATATTTTAATGAGGACGCTCAGACACCCTCATGTTCATTTTAACAGCACAGAGTAGAGGATGATCTATCGCGTCTCTAATGTCTCACGTTGTGTCGGTGATGTCACTTCCATTGTGAGAGGGAGGCCCCTTTAAGTGGTCTGAGTTAAATCCTGGAAGCTAAAGTGCGTTAACTCTGAGAGGATTGGAGGGAAAGTGACCTCAGCCTCCTCCCAGGATGAGAAACCGAAGGAAGTCTAATCTAATTGAGTCCACGCTGAGGAAGCAGCGCTGATGAAAAGCCTCGAACGCCTGCAGATTACGGCTCTTTAACGAGCGCATAATTAATTTGGGGACGCGGCGATCGGAGTCTGAAAGTCTGTTAATCAAAGCAAACAGATGGGAAGATTACAGAGAGGGTGTGACTGGAAGGCGCTCAGCGTGGTTAATGAGACGCAGGATTGACGCCTGACCACATGTTCATCCATCCTTCCAACACATCAGCAGGTTTGTCTTTGAACAGCTGCTTCCTTAAATTTTCTTCTTCTGTGCATCCAGCTGCAGAAACACGAGGATCGCTCCGGGGACGGCACGCAGCACGAGCGCACAAAAAGGCTGCAAAACACAGACTTCTATGCAATCAGACCCGAGGAGTCGCCCCCTGTTGGATATTAGAAGCAGCGCAGGCTTTCAGTGAGCTGGCATCAGGTTTGTGACCTTTGACCTTCTAAGCAATAAGAGCTGCATTCCACCATCTGTCTGCTCTGTCCAAGACATGAACATTAATCCTTCTTAGTGTCCCTTCTCCTTGGAGGTGTTCCTGAGGGTGTCCCCTATCAGGACCACCTCCAAGGTGACAACCCCACCGGGGGTTAAATACCTGGTGCTCCCCACTAGCCTTTAGAACTGAAGAAGCCTCTTTGACATCTTCAAGAACCTAAAAAGGAAGTCTGGTTGCCTTCAACTCAACTGACGTACCATGACCTGGAGGACCTGTGACCTGAGGTCTGAAACTTGAGGCCCTCCACAGCCCA
The DNA here is from genome assembly GCA_015106715.1 of Bujurquina vittata. Classification (NCBI taxonomy): domain Eukaryota; kingdom Metazoa; phylum Chordata; class Actinopteri; order Cichliformes; family Cichlidae; genus Bujurquina; species Bujurquina vittata. The sequence continues at coordinate 7,287 of VUQK01042558.1, forward strand.
GAGCACCACAATACGGAAGCTTGTTTCCACCACCACAACAAAATAAATAAATTGCCACCTATAACTTGAAATTTTGAGTTAGCTCTGCCAGTCAGGAAGCTCCATGAAGGTACATCATTTCCTCGTTACCCTGTAGCAGGAGGATGAAGGCATCAGCTGGCCAACAGTTCAACATGAAAACATTTATTCCTTTAAGAAAGGAGTAAACTTAGAATGACCATCACTGAACAGAGGTGGTAGCCCACCACCTGAGACCCCCTCCCAGGTGACTGTGTTGTCCCCATAGTAAACCACTGTAAAGCTTCCATCAGAAATAAACATGTTTACAGCCTGATACAGGAAGTGCTTTGGTCTCTGGAGCTAATTTCCACTTCATAACAGCAGTACAGGTGGAGGACGTTTCTGTAACTCGCCTGTTTAAATAAAGTTTGCATGATTAGGGGCGTGGCCTCTGTGACTGACAGGTGGGTGGCAACACAGGAAAACACAGCAACAATATAAAACACAACAGGCAGCAGATAGAAAATGATAGAGGTGTCAGAGCAGAGCTCTGTGGAGCTCCACAGGTGGGAGCTGCACAATCAGAGCTTTGCTTTGGTTTGTGTGTTTGAAGGTCACCTTCTCTTCCATTAGGACCGGCTGGATGCCAAAAAAGGGCCTCATGGCCATCGCCGGAATGATGGGGGCTCCTTCGTCTGCAGGTCGGGGGGCGATGCAGACTCCACCAGTCTCTGCGGGGACAGGACCGACAGGAACATAACGCCGCCGTGAGGTTATCAGAGACAGTCACTGATCTTCATGGTTTCTACCTCCTCTCTGCCACCAGGGGGCCGCAGAGGTCGCCTGTGACTGCAGCTTTAATTTCTTTTAATTTCTTAATTTATTGGGGATTTTCCTCCTTTTAAGAGTCAGAAGCAGCTGGCAGAGAGTTTAAAGTCCGATTTAAAAATGCTCTGAGTGCTCGGTGTCATGATTGTCGAGGAATTAGGTCACACACACCCTGCTGTCAGTGATCCTGCACAATCTCGTCGGGGGGGTGTTCTGTAAGGTTGTAGAGGGGTCAGGGTGTAAGGGTGTGCAGGATTTGATCTTAATTCATTTTCTGCAGAGCTGCAGATGTTCTGCTGCTAATCAAATTAGGGTAAAGGCTTCATAAAGAGAGAATCAGACGGACTTAGAGTCGGATCAACAGCCAGAGGCGCAAACAAAGAGGCCCAAAAACCTCCAGGAATTAAACCCAACCACGACTCGATCATCTAACACTGTTAACACTGCAGCAAACATCCAAAATAAACTCAGGCATGTTTTCACTAAACTGTAATTTGATGCATTTTTCAATGACATCAAAAACAACAGCACATGGGGCAGCAGCTTCGTCCTTATAGTCCACATCTGTGGTAGGTGGAGGAATCAGGTTTAGGCACAACGCGTCCTCATAATCTCCAAACGACCTCCACTTTCAAAAATTCTTGGAAAACCTTTGATCTTTTGGAGGTGATGGGAGGCAGGGACAGATTCTCTAAATGTGCCGTGGACGGCTGCTGAGAAACAATGCAGTCAAAAACAGTTTATTATCATCATTTCCCTGTCTGCAGACTCCTCTCAAAGCCAGATTCTAACACATAAACTGTAAACAAACAGCACACGACCCCCCACCCCCACCCCCAGGCTGTGACTGGGAAAACTCGCTCACCTGTGGGTGAAACCTGACCTGTCACCCCGATGACCCGAGGTCCCACAGGGCTCCGTGTCTGGGCCTGTTTCCTTTACTGTTGTGCTTCTCGTTTAGTCCAGAAAAACACACAAATCTGGACTCACTGCCAGTAAAGACTGGATGCCTTCTAACGCCTTGCAGCAGAGATCTTTGTTTCTGGTGCTGATCATGTTTCCAGCACTGTCACTCTCCACTGTGGACAACTAACAACCAACCAAAGCAAGCAGCTGGAAACATCGATAATTCGTCAGTTCAGTCGGTTTATGAGCAGATTAGAAATACTGCAGTGCTCAGGTCAGTACTCCCTGATAGTCCAGCCGAACACCATGGCCCAGGTTCATCATCCTGAGTGCATCTCACCTGTCTGCCACCAGGTGTCCACTATAGGGCACCGCCCCTCTCCCACGACATTGTGGAACCAGTGCCAGGCCTCGTGGTTAATGGGCTCTCCCACTGTAAGAACACAAACACAAACACATTTGTATTTCTTCTCATTGACAGCCAGAGGGCTGAACCCTGAAACCTGAGCTGACCTTAATCGAAGCTTCAGGATCTTTGAAGACTTTCAAAGTCAAGTCCTCCACATGTTTGACACACAGCGTTCACCTGGTTTTATAAAACTGTGTTGACCTTCTGGCCTGCAGAGTCATTGATCTGTGTGTGTAATCAATAGCTGTATTATTGTGTTATTTGTCCTGAGTGCTCTCTGACAGGCTTAGCTTAGCTTTTATCAGATAACCAACCGGAGAGTAAAGTAAACAAAGAAACATGGCTGAATCTCAGCTACACACACACACACACACACACGTAGCTGTGTTCCAATCACAGTGATCGATTCCTGTCACATGGCTGTGATCGTTATCAATGATCATTAGGATCACTGAAACAGGTATTTGTGCATTTAAGAGCGCTCTGTTTTACACGCCATCTCCGACCTGATCCGAGCGTCCTCAGAGACGAGCGGTCGTACTTTTTCACCCAGCTCTCGTCGTACTTCAGCAGCAGCCGCAGAGCCGTCGGCGCGCCGTAAAACTGGCTGATCCTCAGACGCTCGACCATCTCCCAGTACCTGCCTGAAGGACACGGACAGAAACCATGAAATTATGTTTTAGAATCATTGCAACACCAACAATCCAGAGAAAACCCAGATTTTAACTTTTCATCCATCCATCCATGTGGCAGCAAGCTAAGCAAGTATTCCAGACAACTTCTTCCAGCACTGCTTTCCAGTTCCTCCTGGGGGATCCCAATGTGTTCCCAGACCAGACAAGAACTTTGATCTCTCCAGTGAGTACTGGGTCTACCTTGGGGTCCCATCTGAGTTGGGCTAGCAGGATCAACAAACTGATTCACAAGCCTGGAACCATCATAGGGCAGAATTTGGAGATGTTTGAGTCAGTGAGGGTCAGAGGTCACTGAACAAACTGCTCTCCATGATGGACAACCATGTCAGCCACTCCACACTGCTGAGGCAGCAGAGCTCCTTCTCCCTCAGGCTGATCCAACCATGAAGAACGATGCAGCAAATCATTCCTACCGTTAACTCTTCTTTCTGTGACAGATGAACACCTGTCAGGACATAAGACCCCACACACACTTTTTGTATTATATCCTCTTGCGGCTGCCTCTGGATTCTCTTGTACATACTCTGATTTATAGTGTATTTATTACATATTATATTATTTATCAATGCGGTTTGCACTACCCTCTTGTACAGTGTCAGCCTTAATATAACTCTTTGTTACCTACATTTTTATATTTTATCTATTTCCTATTGATTTGGGTATGTATAGTTTAGTACTCATTGTTGGCACTCTCACTTGATGTTTAGTTACAGTAGCAGCAAAGGTATCATACAGAGGACAAACAGTTACTAATAGGATGGGATAAACTAATAAGATAAAGAATAACAGGTAAAAGCCAAGTTTATCTATAAAGCACTTTAAAAACAGCAACCACTGAACAAAGTGCTGCACATAAAACACATCGGGACAAGAGAAAGATCAAATATACAAAGGTAAAAGTTTAAGACTTTAAGAAGTGAAAAACAAAATGAAAAACAATAAAATACATGAATTACCCTAACAATAAAAGAAATGCTGCACACACTTAAAACCAATAATAAAAGCATAATCATGCATTAAAAATAAATGAATAAATAAAATGTAAAGAATTCAATAAATAATAAATAAAAGTAGAAGCAGAAAGAATGATAAAATCTATATAAACTCTATGTACATCATGGAGGACAGAACATATTATATGATGATTATTCTATGCACCTGTTTATTGCACTAAATACTGAAGCTAAATGAGACGAGCTATAGTGGACAGTGTCACCGACATGCGTCAGCGTTCGCTCATTTGAGTTTAGAGTCAGAGGGAGATTTCAGCTGTCACAAGATCACCATTTCACCTGAAGCCCTTAAAAGGCAACAGCAGCGTCTCCACGAGCCATCCAGTCTGTTGGCTTCACTCAAATGAGGCCATGTGATTTAACACCTCCGGGTCCTCTGCGGTGGACTGTGGCCTGTAACGAGTGTCTCGATTCACCCTTACAGAGGAGGAGCTGGAGGTGCCAGCACGATTCCCTTTGTTGGTTTTTGGGGCAGACCTAGAAATCACTGGAGAGATGATGCATCTCACCTGGTGCTGGAGTACCTCTGGAGCTACTAGGAGGAACCAGGAAACATAGCTGTGTCATCATCCTGGGTCTAGGACCTAGCGTCTAGCGTTTTGGACTTTCAAATTCAGTTTTATGTCTTGTTTTTGGTTTATTGTGGAGGTTTTTACACTTTAGTGCCCGTGGCAGTAATTCCTGGTTGGTCTCTTTATTTGTATCTTCAGGCCTTCTTCGTTCCATTTTGTGTGATCTTGGTTACACTTTATCCCTCCTTGTGGAACACAGGGCACGCTCCATCCCTGTTGCCATGCTGGAGTTTTTGGGTTATTCATGTTTGTTGTATCGAGGCTGCGTCTTTCCTTGTTTACTCACTTCCTGCCTCTTTCTTTTAGACTGTGTTCACTTTTGCTTCCCACTTTTTCACGTTTTCTTCACTTCTTTTTCATGTTGTGTTACCAGCAATGAAGCCGAGAGGTTTTGAGTTTAAAGCTGTCTCTGAAGTCCTGCATGGAGGTCCTCCACCTGCCTACCACACAGCGCTGCATGCAGTCTAGCTTAGCCTGCTACCGTTGTGTCTGTGGGAGTCCTCATGAAGCCACAGTTTATGAACCCAGTCATTTGATGTAGGCTCACATGAATGTGTGAAGCGTTTCCAGAGCATCACCTTCACCTTCACTGTTCTGAGAACACGTGGTTGGTCTGTTTAGATCTTTAAACATCACCTTAAACACTTCCTGGATGCTCTGTGTTTATTTCTGCACTGGAAAGACCAAATCATGGCTGTAAAACAATCATATTCACCTTGAGGAGACTCTGTGAGGTCACAGCTGTTTGGGCCAATCAGAGCTCAGAGAAAGCGCTCTAATAAAACAACAGAGTTGCGATAAACTGCCTCTGCAAGTAATAAAGCACCTTTAATGAGTAACTAAAGCCTGGACAGACTCCAGAACACCGCGTCCCCTGCAGCTCTGATGGCTTCATACCTCTGCTTTCCTTCTGTGAGGTCACCTTTGAGGAGAAGGTGGAGCTTCAGAAGAAAAAGGCAGCTCAGGTGTCACACTTACCTGGGTTTGGGTAAACAGGTGTGCTCTCAAACAGGACGGTGGTGGCACCGTTGCACAGCGGGCCGTACACCACGTAGCTGTGTCCCGTTATCCAGCCGACGTCCGCCACGCAGCCAAACACGTCGCCGTCCCGGTAATCAAACACGTACTGAAACAACAGCAGCGGGGGGGTTACAGCTGCTAAGGTACTCTGTACCAAAGTAATCTATTACTGACCCTGACCTTGATGATAGATAGACAGACAGATGATTGAACTTGTTTGTAGCTGCAGCAGCTGAGTTCAGAGATGCTCTGAAGCTTTCCACCACAAACAAAAGCCCCCCCCCCCCCCCCCCCCCCCCCTCCTCCTTTTCTTTTATATTATAATCTGTTTTTTTTTTTTTTTTTCTATAAAACACAAAACAAAAAAAAAAAAAGACACAAGAAAA